>APFE031374496.1:124621-177896 GCA_000404065.3 Pinus taeda | reverse complement strand
AACCCTCCCATACTACTTCGAGTGAGACCTTAGTCCGCGCTCTGCGAACTGTTACCGATCAGTCAGTAGTGCTGAGATTTGTTTGGCTAAATCATCTTTGAACCTAGGTCAGGCCCATACAAGCCAACAGGTAACATGCTCACTGCACCCCCTCCTAATTCACCTTGTTTTCCACCCAAATTTGAGGAGTGATTATCCTCTAACTATAATGGCTTGCAATGATGCTAGCCAACTTGGATGATCCACCATCCATCAGGTTGAGTTGAGGTAAATATTTTTATCTTAGAAGCCAAAATTGGCAAGAAATACTACTGAGAGGATCAATGTCCAAATGTGAGAAATGAGGTATTCAAGTCACCAACTCTTAGACAATTTTGATATAGGGGCACCATTTATTATTTCTTGAGTTGTCAAAATGGCCAACTAGGAGTCAGACCCATTAAGTTGGAGTTTAGAGTACCCAACATAAAGAGCCATCTGCAGTCCCTTTTCGAGAGCCAAAAAGTTTAAAACATTATTTCCAGTTGTGCCACAGTTATCTGCATATACCATTAATGTTTTCTTGTTCCAGTCCCTAAAAATTTCTCCATAACCCACAGGGCCATGATTTACTTTAGAGGCATTGTCAAAGTTCAATTTTATGAATCTCACCAGGGGAGGAGTGAAATAGGAGGGTGAGGACCTCCGAGGAGAAGGCATGTTGTGAGTAGAGAGATGAGGCATGGCCTATGATATGTCCAATTTCTTCAAGATCTCAAGCTCCTGATGGTTTACTTTCTGATATTCACAGGACCATGATTCCTAAATAATAGTTTCTATGATATTATGCTTGATAATATACCAAACAATGTCTACATTTGATTTCTTGTTCTTGAATATCCTCTTATTCCATTCTTTCACAACACCCACAAAACAAAGCCACCAACCAAAATCCAGGCTCTATTCACCACTGTATTTTTGAATAAATTAAAACATAATTGCTCCAATGATTCCATCAAGATGTTAAGAGTGTACTACTACTACATTCATTCAAATAAATTTCGCTAATTTTCATAACAAGGAAAATTTCAGGTTTATAAAACATCATAAGCATGAACATAAATTAATTTAATCTAAAACATGTATAATTGGTAACAATTTATCTGAAACATGTATAACTTGTAATAATTTACATAACTAAAATAAATGTATGATAATACTTTTTCCAACTAGCTTAGTTGAGATGCTCCTGAGCTCCATGTTCCTCTTGACTACCCAACTGGATTTGCCTCCCAGCCAACTAGTAAGTAATTCCTAGCCCACGGAACCTCCATAAGTTCCCTAGCCCTCCAAGCCTAAGTCCAGCCAGATGTAGTGTGTCCTAGTTTAACAACACTCTCCAGATCCAAGTTTGATCTCCCTCCTCTTTCTCCACATCCCTCCTCCAAAACAAAATCCTCCCAAACAAAACCAAGCCAACACCAAGAGCAAGGATCCCCTCTCCTCTCGCCATCCTTCCCCTTTTATGCCCCTTCCTCCCATCCACCTCAACCATATGTCATTAATGTCATAACTACCCTCTCACCCTTGCATTTGACTTTTCTTACCATATCTTATCCCAAATAAATTTGAAAGGACATTTTGGGTATAAGATATGGATATTTAATTTGGTAATTAATTGGGGAGGACTATATCTTCTCCCAAGTAAATTTGAGAGGACATTTTGGGGATAATATATGGATATTTAATTTGGTAATTAATTGGGGAGGATCATATCTTCTTCCAAGTAAATTTGAGAGGACATTTTGGCGATAAGATATGGATATTTAATCCATTAATTAATTAGGGAGGACCATATCTTCTTCCAAGTAAATTTGAGAGGACATTTTGGGGATATGGATATTTAAATTGCAATAATGGAAGGAGACCATATCCTATCCAAGAATAAATTTGAGAAGACAAGTTAAGAATTGAATAATAACAATAATAAATTTTATATCAGTAAATAAAAATTACAGTTTCCCAAATGAAGGTATTTACCAATATTTCTTGATAATTATAAGTCAATATTTTTAGGGAATTTAAACATTAATAAAATTTGCATGATAATATTAAGTGGGGCATTACATACACCCATCCTTTAGAAAACTTTGTCTCGAAGTTAGAGTGAAAAGATACAAGGATTTCAAAGGCATAACAAAATAGAGAGAGAGTTATAGTAGTAAAATTTAATAAGTCAGGCAATGATACCACTTCCCATCAAGAGTGTCCAACTAATCTATATCCTCCTATCCTTCCTAACCTACTTCGGTTCCCACCCTATCCATCCTCTGTTGTTATATATTGTGGCATCAACTATACCAATCTAACCACTGATAAAACCAATATGGCGGAAGCGTCGACTATATTGACCTAACTTCCTCAGCAAGAAACTGGCAATCATCATCACACATCTAGGGGAGCATGCACATCATTTCCCTCCCATGATTCCAGGTTTGGAGGTTACATGGTGGGAAATACCTCCACCCCTCCTTACAACTAGGGTCAACACCAACTAGCAATCATCATCACATGTCTAAGGGAGCGTGTCCATCACTGCCCTCCCACGATTCTAGGTTTGGAGGTTACATGGTGGGAAATACCTCCACCCCTCCTTGTAACTAGGGTCAACACCCTAATATGGACCACACTACAACGCTGGTTGGAATTGTCATCGAATAATCTAGTCACATAGTCTTGCCACTTGTCATTTACATTTTTCCCATGTCATAAGAGTGCATATCAAGTAGATACCAAATGTAATAGAACAATGTACATCATATCTTTCCTCATTGGATGTCTCGACATTCCCAATGGAAGAGTAGATCTTGGTTATCATATAGTTCTTTCCAATCTGTGTGTTGGTTCTTATCCATGCATATATATAACAACAAAATAGGTATAGATACGTGACCTTAAACATCATATTATTAAGTCTAGTATCCACGTATCAATTTTGTAGTTCATACTGGAAATAAATCTTACATTAGATAAATCATAATTTCACTAAGTCATTCATTAGATAACTCCGATAAGTCATGCACTAGATAAATCATAACCAAGTGATCTGATAATCACCCTATGAGTGATTTCAGTTAAGAATTATTAAATGGAGGTATTACAGACTCATGTGCTGGTATGTGTCTAGGTTATTTAAGCAACGGATTGATTAGATTGCCAATACATAGACACTTGAAATGGAAGACAACAGAGAAACACAGTAAGAAAATATAAGGACACAAGAAATTAATAAGGAGTTCACCCTATCCTCCAGGGCTACATCTCCGGTCCAAATTTCAGTGGTGGCCTTATTTTATTGTGTCTTAAAGCAGAGAGTTACAAAGAAGGAGCTCAATAAGAGTCTCCTGTCACAGGATAGCTTGGTAGGGTGGTTCTTGGATTTCCCAAGCCAATAGAGTACACAAACTCTTGGCCTTGCGAGCTTTTTGACCTCTTAGGTCTATAATGGAAGGAGCCCAATGTGGTGCTCGGTCCTGACAAATCCCATTCAGGGATGACTCGAATTTTTCAAGACCTCTGGTGCTCGACGCTGCCTTTGGTCACCTCGACCCTCTGTCTTCTCACTGCTTTTTGCTCTCTCTGTCTACTTTTTCTGATCTTCCGTGTGTGTGTGTGTGTTATCCCTTCTGCTGGTCTATGCATGGATCTAAAGCCACTCGAGCTCATGGTGGTTCGGTTCCTCTTCCAACTCCATTGGATCACCTGCTACAACTTTGCTTGGAGTTCCCTGTCTCGGTGTCATCATCAAACTCACAGGGAGTGGCCACTTGTCCTCCTACGAACTACGCTAGCCTACTTTGTCGGTTCGGTTCTTCATTTATGTCATGGAATGAGTCATCCGCCACCTTGGCAGTCAAAGCGGACCTCAAATTCTTTTAAATTGTAGCATAATCCCTCTTTACATCCAGTCTTACCATCGGGTGCGATAACAACTGTTAGATTTGGAACCCTAGATCCAACACCATCCATTCATTTCGCGTAGTTGACTTGCTCAGCTATTAGAGTGCGATGAGCCGCGATTTTCTCTCTCCTACGCTTTCCACGTGTCGGGCGCTGAGTGGAATCACTTCGTTTTCACCAAATTTGCTTACCGCCCAAGGATGCCCCTGATGAATACCACCATTTTTTTAGCACTGGGTCTTGCCTTAGCCTTTAGACTTTTTCCCCACAGTTTTCCCAGCTCCCATGCGACCGAGTGCTCAGGGCCTCTCCTTTTCGAGGGTTTTTGCCCAACGATGTGTAATTAGCGCTAATCGCGCATCAAAAAATCCCTCCGTTTCCCGATCCGGGCTTCCCAGGGGCTAATTTTGCCTCCTGCGCAGTCTCCATGGGCCTCGATCGGCATGCTTTGACCAAGGTCCTCGTCGTTCCACACTGGCTACCAACTGCCACTATTTTAGAGGTGTTCTTGATCGTTGCTCTCAATTATTTGAAGTCTGTCTCGACCTGATACAACCATGGTTCTTTTGATTCTTCTTCATGGATCCATTTCAGATCACGACCTTCCCACTAAAAAGCTTTTGGACCACCAAAAGTTGGTTTTTCAAGCATCGACTAAGTGAGGGTACTGCTGTCTCACTTGCCCAATCTCAATCCACTTTGCACTGCTCGGCTTTGAACTTTTGAGTCCAATTCTAAGGTACTCAACATATCCTCTGCGTGTTGTCCTCACCTTCCTGTCCAAGACTGTGTCTTCCTGCAATTCATTCAGATATTCAGGTAGTAGGTCATCAATAGAAGGCAATTGACTTTACTCTTCAGGATCCTCAATCATTGAAGGTTCAAACAATCTCAAGCAATCTACATTTATGACTGAGTAGATGTGCATGTAAGCTGGTAGATCAAGGTGAAAAGCATTTTCATCAATCCTTTCAAGTATCTTGAAGGGTCCATACCTGATAGGCTTTAGCTTTTTACCTTCACCTTGCATCCTGTCCTTGCTGATATACAGCTAGACCTAGTCACCAACTTGGAAACTATGCTCCACCTGATGCTTGTCATGCCTTGCCTTGTATTTGGCTTGGCTCCTTTCCAGCTGTTCCTGTACTTCCTGGTGGATCTCCTAGATCTGTTCAATGAACCTAGTTGCCTTGTACACATCACTGTGTCCATCAATGGTGGTATCTTTACCAAAGACACAATCAAAAGGAGACCTTGGTGTGAAAATAAAACAGGTGTCAAAAGGAGATCTCTGTGTAGAAGAATGTTTTTCTCTATTGTAAGCATGCTGCACATAACATAAGTGTTCATCCCAAATCTTATGATGTTTGTTGCAATATCCTCTAAGTAGCTGGATTAATGTCCTGTTAACTACTTCTGTCTGGTCATCAGTTTGTGGATGAAAAGCTGTGCTTTTCTTTAGTTGGGTGTCCATCAACTCCCACAGACTTGACCAAAACTTCCCCACAAATCAGGTGTCTTGATCAGACACAATAGAAGTGAGTAACCCAAAATGAACCCCGACATGTTCAAAGAATAGTTTTGCAGTTTGTTCAGCTGTAATCTACTTATTACAAGGTATCAAAATGCACATTTTACTGAACCTATCCACAACCACATATAGATAATCATGACCTTTTCTGGACTTAGGCAGTCCCCCAACAAAATCCATGGAAACACTTTACCAAGGGTGAGAAGGGACTGGTAATGGTGTGTACAGGCCTAGTTTTCTATTGTTGGGCTTGCTTTTGGCACACATAGTACACCCTCTCACATATCTAGAAACTCTCTCATTCATTTTTGGCCAATAACAAAATATTTGCAGCTATGCAACTATTTTACTTACCCCAAAGGGACCTGATATCAGAGAAGTGTGTGCCTCTCTGGTTATGTTTACCCTCTCTATTTGTGGAATGCAGAGTTTCCCACAATGATATAAGAGTCGGTCCTTCACATGATAATCTAATTCTTCTACCCTTTTGCCTTGACCCAAAGTTGCATATACATCTTTAAAGTCTATATCTTGAGAATATTGTTCAATGTAGCTTTCATGTAGTACAAAATTATGCTTAAGTATAGTAGATGAATTTATAATGGGTGTAGATAACATGTCTGCAACTTTCTTATGTATGCCCTTTTTATATTTGATGACTAAATGAAACTGTTGTAGAAAACCCATCCACCTGTAATGTCTGGATTGCTGTAATTTAGTTTGGGAGTGTAGATATTAAAGTGGTCGATGATCAATATGTATTACTGTCTCTTTTCCCATTAAGTAATGTTTCCAATTTTTCACACTCTGAACTAATGCATACAATTCTTTATCATATGTAGGATAGTTAACTACTGTAGAATTAAAAGTCTCAAAATGATAACATATGGGTTTATCATGTTGTGTCAACACTGCTCCCATGGCATAGTCACTGGCATTTGTTTGGATCTCAAATGATCTTTGTAGATCAGGCAGTGCTAGTACAGGTGCTGTACTAATCTTTTCTTTCAAGGTGTCGAAGGCTTTCTGATGTTTGCCTCCCCACTGAAACACCTTGTTCAATCCTGTCAAAGCATGTAAGGGCGCTGTAATTGAGGAAAAGTTAGAGATGAACTTCCTCCAATATTGTGTTTCTCCTAAGAAGCTTCTCACTTCTATAGCAGACTTGGGTTTAGGCCAGTTTACAATGACTGCCACTTTAGATGGATCTATTTTCAATTCACCACCCCCTACTATATGACCCAAATAATTTAGAGATGTTTTGTCAAATTCACATTTGGAGAATTTAACATAAAGTTTTTCTCTTTTAAAAACATCTAATGTCTACTTAACATGCTTTAAGTGTTCCTCCCACATTTTACTAAAAATCAGAATGTCATCCAGATATACAATAACAAAATCATCAAGAAAAGGTCTGTGTACATCATTCATTAATCTCATGAAAGTAGCAGGAGTATTGGTTAAGCCAAAAGGCATAACCAACCACTCATATAGTCCTTGCTTTGTTTTGAAAGCAGTCTTCCATGCATCTTGCTCTGCAACTCTGACCTAATGGTATCGACTGTGCAAGTCCAGCTTGGTGAAATAAACAACTTCCTTCAATTGATCTAAAAGATCATCTATGTGGGGAAGGGGATAACGATTTTTTATTGTTATCTTATTCAGTCTTCGGTATTCAATGCACATTCTCCATGAGCCATCTTTCTTTCTCACCAAAACGATTGTTGACCCACATGGTGATTTGCTAGGCTTGATAAACCCCTTCTCGAGCAACTCCTGCACCTGCTTCTTGATTTCAGCATTCTCTAAAGTAGACAACCTATACATTCCAATGTTAGGCAATGGAACATCTTGCTGCAAAATAATATCATGTACTAAATATTCCTTTTTGGGTGGCAGACCTTTAGGTTCTTGAAACATGAAATCATACTCTGAAACAATATTTTCTATATTAGCTTGCTACTTAGCATTACAACCCTCAAATACATTGGTTTTATCAGGTTTCTTTTCCTTTACAACCATTAGTAAGAATTGTTTGCATGAATTTATCATTCTTTTCATCTGTCCTGAGTTTATGAGAGTATAATTATTCTTGAGCTTATGAGCTCCTACAAAGTATTCGATTCCATCTTTAACAAGTAGATACTTGTTCTCAGCTCTATAGAAAATAGCCTTTCTATCATCCAAGTAAGGAATCCCTAAAACAATTCCAGATATATCCAAAGGAATTATGTCTAACTCAAACTCATCTACAAATGCTGATCCAAAAGAAAACTTGAGTTTACATTGTCTAGTCACTTGTAGTTGTGCTTTATCATTCAACCATCCTAATGGATATGGTTTCTTGTGAGGTGTAGTTGCTAATCCCAATTTCTTTACAATTTCTTCAAAAATCAAATTCACTTGTGAGCCGCTACCAAACAAAGTATCAATCTTTTGATGTTTGGAAACAACTCAAATATGGAAAAGCTCATGTCTTTTTCTCTCATGTTCTTCATCAGTAATAGATTGAGCAGAATTACTAGTAGATGCTTTAGAACCCTTACCTTTTATACTTGTGGCTGCAATGGTTGTTTCATCTCCCGAGTCTGACCCCAAATCTTTTTAAATAGCTACAAAAGTCTTCTTCTTCTTGCCCTCAGACTTCTTAGGTCTTAGCTCTGGATGCAGAATCCAACAATGCTCATCATCATGCCCATCCTTTTTACAGTGAGTGCATGAAGCTTTGCTTTTCTGTGCAGTGTTAGCCTTCCTTGCTTTCCACTTCCGCTTTCTTTTCTCCTTGCTCTTGCTTGCAGTGGGTTGGGATGCCCCCCCAACTTCTGGATTTCCATTCTTTCCTCTAGCCTCTAGATGAGTAGCTTGTATAGATACCTCATCTATACTAGTGGGATTAAACATGAGGATGATATGCCTCATGTAGTTGTGTAGACCGCCAATGTACTTCAGAAGAGTCTCTGGTGAGTCTAATGAGATTCCTAGAATCAATGCTCTCTTTCTAAATTCTTGAGTGTAGCCTTGCACACTTTGCCCTTTCAAATTCCGAAGAGTTTTCCAACTCATCATGGCTTGTTGCATGTAGGCCAATGGATATAATTGCTTCTTGATGGCAAAAACAAATTCACTCCAGACAGAGATAGTCTTACCATGTCTTTTCATGTCAGCTTGGGTTCTACCTTCCCCCCAAACCAAGGCATAGGCTTCCCAGCTGAATTTTACTCTTGTCTAAGTCAATGTCTTGCACTCTGCAATACACATCAATTTGTCTAATCCAACTGTCCAAATTTTCAGCATTTAGCTCTCCATCATATATAGGCAAGTCAAATTTAACATCTAGCTTAATCAAATATGCTTTCTTATTATGCACAGGGCTATTAGGAGGTGTGACAAAGTTTTCCTCTTTCCCTTTTCCTTTTGAGTGGTCATGGGAATGAGATTCATCTTCTTCTTTATCTTGTTTAGAGCCTGATGAATCTTCATCCTTATGCTTTCTAAAGTCCCTATACATTTCTTCTACCATAGACTTTATAGCTAGGAAACTCTCTATGAATTGAGGGTCTGGCCCCACAGAGCCTTCCTCTGACATGGTCTTTTGAGGATAGATTCTCCCAATCTCAAGATTAGTTTCGACCAACTCTCCTTCTCCTAACTTGAGCTTTGATCTAGTGAGAATTCAACAGCTAAACCAACATAAGCTTGTCTAACCTTACAACCTAAAGCTATGATACCACTTGATCTGATAATCACCCTATGAGTGATTTCAGTTAAGAATTATTAAATGGAAGATAGTAGAGAAACACAGTAAGCAAATATAAGGACATAAGAAATTAATAAGGAGTTCACCCTATCCTCCAGGGCTACATCTCTGGTCCAGCTTTCAGTGGTGGCCTTCTTTTATTGTGTCTTAAAGCAAAGAGTTACAAAGAAGGAGCTCAATAAGAGTCTCTTGTGACAGGATAGCTTGGCAGGGTGGTTCTTGGATTTCCCAAGCCACTAGAGTACACAGATTCTTGGCCTTACTAGCCTTTTGACCTCTCAAGTCTACAATGGAAGGAGCCCAATGTGGTGCTCCGTCCTGACAGATCCCCTTCAGGGATGGCTCGAATTTCTCAAGACCTCTGGTGCTCGACGCTGCCTTTGGTTAGCTTGACCCTCTGTCTTCTCACTGCTTTTTGCTCTCTCTGTCTACTTTCTTTGTTCTTCCTTGTGTGTGTGTGTTATCCCTTCTGCTAGTCTGTTCATGGCTTTAAAGCCACTCGAGCTCATGGTGGTTCGATTCCTCTTCCAACTCTATTAGATCGCCTGCTACAGCTTCGCTTGGAGTTCCCTGTCTCAGCGTCATCATCAAACTCACAGGGAGTGGGCACTTGTCCTCCTGCGAACTGTGCCATCCTGCTTCGTTGGTTCAGTTCTTCAGTTACGTTGTGGAATGAGTCATCTGCCACCTTGGCGGTCAAAGCAAACCTTAATCCCTTGTTACATCCGGTCTTACCATCGGGTACGATAATAAATGCTAGATCTGGATCACCCAGATCTAATGCCATCTTCTTATTTCGCGCAGTTGACTTGCTTGACCATTAGCACATGATGAGCGGCAGTTTTCTCTCTCCTCTGCTTGCCACGCATCCGGTGCTGAGTGGAACCGCTCCATTGTCACCAAATCTGCTTACTGCCCAAGGATTCCCCTGATGAATACCACCGGGATTTAGAGCGCGGGTCCTGCCTTAGCCTTTAGCCTTTTTCCCCACGGGTTTCCTAGCTCCCATGCGACCGAGCACTTGGGGCCTCTCCTTTTCGAGGGTTTTTGCCCAGTGATGTGTGATTAGTGCTAATCGTGCATCAAAAACTCCCTCCGTTTTCCAATCCGGGCTTCCCAGGGGGTAATTTCACTTCTTACGCAGTCTCCATGGGCCTCGGTCAGCGCGCTTTGACCGAGGTCCTCGTCATTCCATGTTGGATGCCAACTGCCACTATTTTAGAGGTGTTTTTGATCGCTTCTCTCAATTCATTAAAGTCTGTCCCAACCTGGTACAACCATGGTTCTTTTGATTATTCTTCATGGATCCAATTCGGATCACCAAGTAAGTCACACCTTAGGTCATACATCGAACATTTCAATCATCAATACCTAATCCATCTAATGATTTATGTAAGTAGTTTCACTTATCCAACTAAATGCATCAATATTACATAGCGTTCATAAATAAATAACATGGAACTACAAAATAGAGCCTTAGCATAGGTAGCTATCTAAGTCAAAATGGACATCATAAATGGTCAAAAGTGAGGGGTAATTGCAACATATAGTCTTTTCATCCTCCTGGGTAGCAGATCTTGGGTTATACTTGTCCCATTGTATCTTAACTTGGTCCACCAAATGATGCCTGAGCTATCAAACCCTATGGTATAATATTCATATTGGTTTCATCATTATGGTTCCCACATCTAAGACCTATAATTCCCTCCAGTCAAGTTTGTGGGATTCATCAGAAACATAATGTTATAAGATAGATACCAAAAAAAAATCATGAGTTTTATGCAAGTGGGGTGGTAGTACAAGACAATAGGACACTAGACAAATTTTGTCCTTGATTCTAAAAGGTCCTATAAATCGACGTGGTAACTTCATACCTTTCTCAAACTAAATAGTGTTAGGAATAACAAAAAAATAAAAATAAAAATCGGTCCCCACTTTAAAACTTCGATTGGTACTATGTGCATCAACATAACTCTTTTTCCTATCTTGTGCTTCCTTTAAACTTCGTTAAATCTATCTTAACTATTCCTCCATTTTTTTTTTGAAACAATCCTATCGTGACTATTACTATGTCTTCCATCCTTTCGTTGACACAATGGTGTCCTGAATGGCCTCCCATATAGAGCTTGATAAGGAGGAATCCTAATTGAATTGTGGTAATTGTTGTTATAGGAAAAATCTACCAATGATAAGTACCTTTCCCACCGAGTCTAATTATCCATGACATACATTATAGGCATATATTCTATAACTTGATTTACTGTTTTAGTCCTTCCATCTATTTATAGACAATATGCAGTGCTAAGGTTTAACTAAGTCCCCAACACTAACTGCAAACTTGTCCAAAATGTATATGTAAAGTGACAGTCCCTATCAAAATGATCTTTGTGGGTAACCCATGTAGCTAGATAACTTCACCTATAAATACTCATGCCAAAATGGGAGCAGTATCCTAGACAAGGTAGTTAGCCACCTAGAGATGCCAAAACCAGAAGATGTTAAGGTTGTTTCTCCAAGAAGAGAGAAACTCATCCTTTAAGAGTAGTCCATAAAAAAAAAAAATTGCAAATAATGGTCATGACTACCTTTCCAAGTGGAGTGACTTCAAAGAATATGCCAAGGTAATTAGAGTCTTGTAGACAAACAATGTAACTCCTCCAAATGGAAATAGTATAAAGATGTTAGGGAATTATCTCCCAGGATCAACCAAATTGGCCATAAATGGTAATCCCATAGAAACATGTGCCACAATTTTCCATAAAGTTGTTATAACCTCCTCAAAGAAGTGGGGCGTCCTCATTAAATGTGCCAAAGTGGTTAAATGCACATGTACCAACACCTCTCCTCCAAGGGATATGATAAATAGTTCACCCTAAGAGATTGTGTAATGAGGCTAGGACACTCTCCAATATAGTAATAAATAAGCTTCTCAAACCAAGAGAAACTATATGATACAATGTGAAAATAACATACCAAGTGACCACCATGGGTGTCAATGTAAAAGACCACCCAATCAAGGTTTGAATGCCTCCAAATTCATGAGAAGATGCCAAATACGGGGAGTGATTTCCTCTATCAAGCAAATAACTACTCACAACATGCCACATCATAGCCAAACTATAAATATCCATTGACATTCTTCTAACAAACCACAACCACTTTTCCATGTCATCAAGACATCCACCAAAAGGGACTTCAATTATGCAACAAAGGGTGGGTGTACTATTTCAAGGTTCACCAATCAAAATCATGAAACAATAATCCAAGTGAAACCCTATGAACACATGCAAATATGCCCAACAAGTGATTCACTATGTCAAGGAGCAATAATTAACCAACAATATTTAATGAAACTCTTAGTTGATGGATATCCCTCATCATAAATGTGCTAAGGGTAAATCAAATGTTTGAGCAATGATATGCAAGGCCCTCAATCACATTTCAAACACCATATGTGCTAGAAGCAAGCCTCCAAAATGACTTGTAGAAAAGTAGTCTAAATCTTAAACCACTAAGTCTAATGTCATGTTGAAAACTAGGGAATTATAGAAGTGATTAACTATGAAATCCATGCACAAGAGGTGGTGTCAAGAGACATCATTACAAGACCTACCAGTTGACCTTTAACAATCTCCAAAATGACTAGCTCTAGAAACTACAAAGTCGGGGAGATCCTTTTGTTCTAACAAATGAGATAAACTTGAAACAAAAAAAAGTGAATGGTAGTGAAAACTAAGTCACAAATAACTTATCTAGGAAAAGAAGGAGACACTGCACTAGCTTAATTTTAGTGTTCATCCTTGAATGTCTCAAACATATGCATAGGTTATGCAAAAAAACAAGGACCATAAAGATAAGTTGTAAACAAAAATTAACTAACTCAAAAATTTCTTGGAAAAATGGCATACTCCAATACAAGGGAAGCGTATATTCACTCAACCCTTATAGATTCAAAATCCAAGTCTTTTAAATAGTATTATATGCCTTGAACAACAATTGGAAAAGAATGAGGAAGGAGTAACCATATGAAATTATAGTAGCTACATACATTAGAATCAAACCTGCTTAAAAGATACAAACAACGTTCCCTGACTGTAAATGTAAAATATCTAGACAACCTTATTAATTTATATTGTTGAAAGATATTGCTGTTGCATTTGCGGTACCCAACCAACTATAACAATGTATTCCTTGAAAGTTGTGGAAGTTAAAAAGTCATTTTCTTGTTATCTTTTATAAGAATAACAACATTTTGACTGTCAATTCTAACTCATTTTAAGAACCAAACATTAGACACTAATCTCCAAGAACTTTGATCTATTGTTCCAACCTTTGAGAAGAAGGTAAAGATATGAAATTTTAGTATCTTTCAGAATACCCCAAATAGATGTTCTACAATCCCCTTCATGTTTGTGTACATCACTATATTCCTTGTAATTTGAGAAAGACCATGACTCATGCATTATTCTTACTTTTTAATAATGAGAAGAAGATATTTTCAATATTTCATTCTAAAAGAAGCGTAGTTTTGTTGTGAAGATGCTAAGATTCACAGTGGTTCTTGAAATTTTTTTTACACTTAGCTTTCCTAGTTCTCAAATTGAACTAAATCTTATGGGAAAACAATGGGGTGTGTACCAAGGAAACAATTTGACGTGTAGGAAGGAATGATGGTAAATAAAGTCAGTGGTTTTGCTTCATTTATTTTCCAAATAGGGAAGCACTGCCAACACATGTGGTGTGTGCTTTCATGGTCTTGTAATTAAGCATATATAATCCAAGATTAGTAGCTATTACAATTCTTACAAAGTTAAATGAGCAGCTAATAAATATAAATAGAGAACATATGATTCTCTTCAACATTTGAGAGTCATCAGCAGAAGGTGGTATTAGCATTGAGCTAAAAAGGCTGCTACAAGTGGAATATACATATTGTAAGGGTTATATTATGGACTTGTTAGTTGAATATTGAATATTTTCTCATTTTGGGACTATGGGAAGTTAGGATCATCCACTCGATTGTTGGGCAGAGGTTTAGTTAGGAGGGTCTAGATATTTGTTTTCTCACAGATTCAACCATTTAATATTTATACCCATGTCAGAAAAAGGGCAACATTATGCTAAATTGAATGTTGTTTCCTTCAAATTTTTCTTTTTGCTTAGGGTTTCATAGATTCGGTAGTATCTTCTCAGCCTGCTGCAGAACATCATGAGGAATAAGTAATGTAATCTTATCAGTGCAGCTAAAGTGACACATAACCTCCAAGTGATAAGTAGCATAGAAGTTTAGGTCAGAACCTTGAATAAGAATCATTTTCAAGCACAATTATGCTATCTAGTATTGACTTTTTGTAGTATGCAACCAATAATGCCACACAGATTTTTATAAGAGACTCAAAATTTGGACAGAAGAATAAAAGTGGACCGGGTTATACTAGTAGTTACTATTTTGGTGGCCAGAATCAAAATCATATCCAACTGAATGGCTTGAGTCTTCACTATCTACTTGTCCCAATGTATCTTGTAATGTTTGGAAGATACATCTAATTCCATTGAGCACTCATCCTGAAATTTTCGTATCATCAATTTAAGAAAGAAATGAACCCACTTAATAGCCATATATGCTCTCTATCCAAGTTATTATCTCTTTCATGTGATTGATCACAGGAATGTGCACTATCTTTCTTTGTTCATATTGCTGGTAACACTGCAGGTTTATGAGTATAATGAATGGCCTCATTTCTCTAAGGAACAGAGTTTGCATTTGTAACATATTTGATGTGTTCATGTCATACTTGACTCATTGATGTGAATGCTTTCCTTTGCACACAAACCATACAGTTATGGATACATAATAATTTGAAATCTGCAATCTGGAATTGACTTTACAGTCATGTAGATGACTCTCTTGACCCAGTGCTACATTTGTTAATAAAACTTGCTTATGAATGAATTGTATTACTGTAAATTATCATTTATCATTGAAGCACTATCTTGTGAGTGAAATTCATGCCAAAGTTGTCATGATTCATTTTATATTTCCAACATATTGTGTGTATGATTCTCACTTGTTATATCTCAAACACACTCATCCTTTCACATTTCAATTGCTAGTAATAAAAAAAATCTTGGAGCTTGAAGTTATATGTCAGACTTTGTTGTATTTGATTTTCACTCATGCTTTTGGATAATCTAATAATTTATCTGCTCACTATATCACACTTCCTTCACATCTCTTAAAGGTAAATCAATTGACTGTGTCGGTCATATACGTTATCAACCTAAGCTAAGATCCCAACCACACTAATGAATTGGCTAGATTGAACCTTTAGGGACATCCCACTGGGCTAAAATTTCCATTTTCTTAGTCTAAAGTGAGGAACAAAGCTACAAAGCTGACATTGGGCAGTTTGCCTACACTTTACTACATAAACTCGCTGATGACATTTTCCCTCCTGTCTCTTCGCATGAACAGGAGGATTTCAATTCCTAGAATTACTGGAAAGTGGCACTCCTTGATATTGAGGATTGAGTTTATCCTGAAAATTAAAGCAACCAAACATTTATGGACTAGGTCATCGACTAGACAAGCTTGGGTCACATTGACAATGCACATCAATTATTCAGAGTTTCTGCTACTGTAAGAGACATTAATGCACGTATATTAACATGATTTCATGGCTTCTCAATAACAATCTCAGGTAAGTTATTTATTTAATGTTCAAGTGTGTTACTTGAACCATATGGCTTGATTAATTTCTATTGTTCACCAAGAACACTTCAGAGGCCGATTCTGCCATGGTTAATGTTTATGATAACCAAATAGTTGATGATTTTCCCTTATGGTTGGATTGGTTTGGCATATATCTAGAATATAATTTTTCTTTGACATTGTAGCTCAATAATAAAAAATATGATTCCTTGTTTGAGATGGTTTTGTGCCCATACATTTGATTTTCATTTTCTAATTGCTTTCCCATCTGTTTTGAGAAATCTCATCCTCTTCCTTTTCTCATATTTATTGACCATTAACTAGTAAATTGATTGTGAGTATTAAAATGGTCATATCATATATCAATAAAGATTATTTTGGATGAAACCAATGCATGCAATTGGTCAAATTTGAGAGTTTGATACTGATCCATGCCAAAATTTGAACTTAGTTGACATTTTATCCCGATGAAGATGTTAAATGACCTTGAGATTTTTTTTTTTTTTTTTGATGTCTAACTTATTAAGTCTGATCAGATTCCCACCTTTAATGAGTTTAACTTTTTAAACTTCATACCAAGTACAAGGTTGTATAGGCTCAAAATTTCCACTTGGAAAATTGATTGAGAGATGTGTAGAGAGAGAGAAAAACCATTCATTGTTAATGATTACATGTTCCAAACCATTGTTGCAAATGCCGTTTCTGGGATCACATTGTCAAAACTTATAGAAAATATTGGAAGTTATTTGAAAGTATTGATATGTATAAACTGAACCCTGGAAAAAAAATAAAAAGAAGAAAAAAAGAAAAGAAAAAAAAAAGCAATATCAGAGACATTGACAACTTGAAAAATTCTGATAAAATTGGAATATCATAAGAAATTGGAAATATTTGCAACGTTTGGTCCGGACTTAAACAGGAATGCAAGAATTTACCCATGGTATTGTAAATGGAATCCGCCCGTGGTATTGTAAAATCCACCCATGGTATTCATTCACCCATGGAATTGACCCGTGGTATTGTAACGGAAAAATACTATAGGTAACAAGTCACATTTTGTAAGTTGAAAATTGTCCACCACAATGTAGCCTTTACAGTTTAGAGGCATGTAGCTGCCACATCTCTTCTCAGAGATAAGCTACCATCGCCCTAGCTGGTTTATTTCCATTTCTGGTTGTAAGCATATTTTAGCATTTTACATTAATGAAATGAAGTATTATTTCCGCTGCATATCTATGTTGGATCTTTGTTTATCAGGGTTTTGGGTTAACCACATAAAACCCTTATCTTCAGTGGCTCTTCATATTCAACAAAGGCTTCACAGGAGGGAACTTTACGCAATGGGGACCATTGCTTCTTAAGGAGGGAGGAATCATCCGAATGGAAAATGGCATCAACCCATGGTATTCACCCACCCATATTATTCATCAACCCATGTAATTTACCCATGGTATTGAAAATGGCATCAACCCATGGTACTTATCCACCCATATTATTCATTGACCCATGGAATTTACCCGTGGTATTGTAAATGGCATCCACCCTTGGTATTGTAAAATCCACCCATGGTATTCGTTCACCCATGGAATTGACCCGTGGTATTGTAACGGAAAAATACTATAAGTAACAAGTCACATTTTGTAAATTGAAAATTGTCTGCCACAATGTAGCCTTTACAGTTCAGATGCATGTAGCTGCCACATCTCTTCTCAGAGATAAGCTACCATCGCCCTAGCTGGTTTATTTCCATTTCTGGTTGTAAGCATATTTCAACATTTTACATTAATGAAATGAAGTATTATTTCTGCTGCATATCTATGTTTATGGTTATCTTTGTAAATTGTTGCATTCCTGTTTAAGTCCAGATCAACGTTGTTCCAAACACATCAATTTTATCACGATTGGATCTTTATTTAGCTTTTATTTGCCTATTTGAATTGTATATTAAACACATTGTACAAGTTACCTCTTGAAATGGTCCCCTATTTGATGAACCAACTCCACATTCATGAAAACAACTACTCCACATTTAGGAAAACAATACTAATTGATAAATGATGGATGCCTAATATAATATTTATATATTTATATTTTATCATATGTTTTTGGTTATGGACCATGTCCTTCAATATACATTTAAGTTCAATCAATTGTTGGTATTAATTAGTATTAATGACTACTGGAGCTTCATTGCTGAGAACTGATTTCCAAATGACAAAAAGTATTTGACTAGATCACATTTAGCTCCATGTAACTTGTTATGCTATTATTATACTCATGAAATTATTTTAAAATGCCTGCAAAGTCGCTGGATGCTTGTCTAACAAACTAATTTGGTGATGGAGAAAATGAGACCAAAGATAAAGCTCAAAGGTGCAACTAATAATAAGGCAATAGAAAGTGTTGAGTTAGAAAGAAGTCAAGACCAATTGAAGGGTGTGCCTATAAATGCTAATGCAAATGTAGGTCAAGAAGAAGGTTTCTTCCCCATACTCACTGGAGGGACCAAATGGAGGAGGGGGCCCAGGGTTGGAGAAAGGAGATCAAAAGAGAAGCAACGATTTACTTTTAGCAGGGGCTTAGCAGTGCCATCTATTGTAGGAGATGAAGAAGAATTTTCATATAAAGATGAAAATGAGAGAAAGGAAGACATCAAAGTAAATGTTAAGATGACTGATCAAAGGCAGGTCACAACAACTAGTAATGGCTTGATTACTGAATCAGTGGAAATAAAGGGTGCACAATCATTTCAACCAAAACAAGGACATTTGATGGTCAAGATTAAGGCATCGAAACTTCATGAAGGATCTAATACTTCGTAAAGGAAAAAGGTTAATGATAATGAAAATTCTAATTCATCAGAAGCACTGAAGGAATGCCAGAAACCAGATTTGAAACAACTTGAGAAGCCAAGCAATTTAATGTTGAAGGCTGCAAGATCCCTTGATTAGCCAAGTGCTCCAAGGCAAAGCAGGTCTAGCAAATCTAATGAAATGGCCAACAGTCTGATTCAAAATAAGACAAAGAAGCTGTCAGTTAGCTCCAAAAATTAAGAAAAGAACATGGTAGAAGTATCAACAGGACCGCATCAGAGGCATTGAAGACAATCTCATGTAGTTGAAAAGGGTCCAAATGACCAATTTGAGTACGATGCAAAAGAATTTGAAGGATGATTTGGTGGTTGGTTGGCTTACTTGGTAATTGGAAAAAGAAGTTTATTTCATGTATAGAAGAGATAAATATCAGATTGGGGCATGTATGCAACTATTTTCTGGTGCATGTGTTTGATTAGGCTGTAAATAAAATAATGAAAATAGATGCAGTAGAACCCTTCAATACTCCAGTAAATCTAGTTGCTCTTGGTATCCCAGATTGATAAAGAGCTAGAAATTGCCAAAAATCAATGGGATTCGAGCAAGGATTGAGGATAACGACAATGATTCTCCTCAGGAAGTAAATGTAAATGAAAATGTCGTTGAAGAGGCTGTAGAGTTTTCTAAGAACAAGAAAAAAAAGAGAGAATAACTAATGCAAATATGAAAATAAATTCCTTTGAATTCAGTTGCAAAGTGACTTCAAATATTGGGGATGGAGACAAATTTGAGCTTGTGGATGTGCATATTTTGGAGAGTAGGGTGTTTGTGTCATAGGTTGTAGCAACTGTTCCTATTAAGATCAAGAGTGATGCAGTTAAGGATACATAGGCAATGTAAAAGAAGTTCTAAATTTCCAGTAAAAAAAATCATTAAATTAGTCTTAAATGAAATTAGTTCCACATAATTTTTATAAAAAAAATGCTTACAAGTAATTAAGAAGGTTATAATTCCTTTAGCGGAGATTTGGTTCTAGTGGGTCTTGGGTCCAGATTTTGAATCTAGGCTCTGATACCATGTGTGAGGACCCCACTATAGGTCCTCTAACTACTACTACACTCATTCAAATAAATTTCGCTAATTTTCATAACAAGGAAAATTTCAGGTTATAAAACATTATAAACATGAACATAAATTAATTTAATCTGCAACAAGTATAACTGGTAACAATTTATCTGCAACATGTATAACTTGTAATAATTTACATAACTAAGATAAATGACTGATAATACTTGTTCCAACTAGCTTAGTTGAAATTCTCCTGAGCTCCATGCTCCTCTTGACTACTCGACTGGATTTTCCTCCCAGCCAACTAGGAAGTGATTCCTAGCCCAGGGAACCTCCACAGGTTCCCTAGCCCTCCGAGCCCAAGTCCAACCAGATATAGTGTGTCCCAGTTTAACTAAACTCTCCAGATCTAAGTTTGATCTCCCTCCTCTTTCTACACATCCCTCCTTTAAAACAAAATCCCCCCAAACAGAACCAAGCCAATACCAAGACCAAGGATCCACTCTCCTCTCATCTTCCCTTTTTATGGCTCTTCCTCCCATCCACTCAACCATCTATCATTAATGTCATAACTACCCTCTCACCCTTGCATTTGACCTTTCTTACCATATCTTATCCCAAGTAAATTTGAAAGGAAATTTTGGGGATAAGATATGGATATTTAATTTGGTAATTAATTGGGGAGGATCATGTCTTCTCCCAAGTAAATTTGAGAGGAAATTTTGGGGATAAGATATGGATATTTAATTTGGTAATTAATTGGGGAGGACCATATCTTCTTCCAAGTAAATTTGAGAGGACATTTTTGGGATAAGATATGGATATTTAATTTGGTAATTAATTGGGGAGGATCATATCTTCTTCCAAGTAAACTTGAGAGGACATTTTGGGGATATGGATATTTAAATTGGAATAATGAAAGAAGACCATATCCTATCCAAGATTAAATTTGAGAAGACAAGTTAGGAATTGAATAATAACAATAATAAATTTTATATTATTAAATAAAAACTACAGTTTCTCAAATGAAGGTATTTACCAATATTTCTTGATAATTATAAGTCAATATTTTCAAGTAATTTAAACACTAATAGAATTTGAATGATAAGATTAAGGGGCATTATAGTCAAGGTATCCATAAAGAGTGAATGTAAGACCATATATTGTCAGCAAAAGGATAAGAGTTCAGTACATGTTTCATGGTTTCCTCCTAGTTCCCACAGGGATATAAAAAGGCCCTTAAAATTATTTTTCCAAATATGATCCCATGTAAGTAGTTTTCTCCTCCCTATTAACCATAGAAAGTGAGCAACTTTAGGCCAGAAGTTACTAATCCAAATTTTCCTCCACATAGGATCCTTAGGTATATCTTGATGTCTAGCTAGAAGAGAATAAGCTTCTTTGAGCATAAGCATCCCCTTCGATTAATATCCCCAATAGAGTTTATACTGGTCCTATGCAATAATGATTTTTCACTCCTATAATTATTGGGCTACAACAGACCAAGAAAGCATGGCTTGATGGTCTGGCCAATCTTCCTTATATTTCCACTCTCGACAAAGAGTGCAACTTTGGGTTGGCTTCCAAAAGTTTGCTACATTTACACTATAGTGATCCATAGTAAATTATTTCAAATTTTGAAGATAAACTCGATATCCAAGGAAGGGAATTTATTTGCCCATTCCTAATTTACTAGAAGGCATGATCTCACACTAGAATCCTATTTGATAGTGCCAAATTCCAGATTGAGGAACCTAGAGGAAAGATCGTAACACATAATTTGTCCACCTAAGTGAAGGAGTTACTATAACTTTTGTCCCAAAGCTATTTCCAAAGTTCCTCCCCTCCTTGGATCTATCACCATCATAAATTTGTACCCATGAATTTATTTAAGGTTTCTAGATCTCTCAACTGAAGTCCTCCATCCAACTTCAGGATGCACAATTTATCCCACGCTACTGGCGCCCACCTCTTTGTTTGTTTTGCATCACGCCATAAACTGTCTCTAAATCTAATAGTGATGGATTTGAATATAAGTTTAGGTGTCGTTAATGCTAATAATTGATAGATCAAAATGGCTTAGAGAATTGATTTAATTAAAACCAATTCCCTTGCCAAATTTAAGGATTGAAAATCCCAATTATATACCCTGTTTGAGATTCTCTGGAGATTTTCTTGTTAGGAGGATGCTCTCAGTGAATTTTTTACAAGAGGAATTACCTGATATTTTTCAAGAAGACTACCAATATGAAAGTTCAAGAAATGGTCCAAGTGGCGTTGGATTGATACATTTATATTAAAGAAATATATGTTTCATTTTCCACCATTCATTTCCATACCGGAAGCAACCATAAAATTAGAAATAATGGATTTTAAGGATCCTATTTATTGAAGCGAAGGCTAACAAAAAATCATTATATCATCAACAAATTGTTGATGAGTAATAGGAAGATCATTCCCAAAGAGGAAAATTCCCTTTATGATTCCTTATCTACTAGATTCTTTAAGATAGCAACCCATACCTTTAGAAACCAATATGAAGAGAAAAGGGTGTATAAGATCATCCTGTATTAGGCCTTGGGAGGGATTGAAAGTCATGGTAGGAGATCCATTCAAAAGAATAGAGAAGAATGGGGTTGAAATAAGGGACCTAACCCAAGATCCACTGAGGGGAAAACCAAAAGCATGAAGAACTTCAAGAAAATAGTCCTAGCTCAACCTGTCATAAGCTTTAGAGAGATCTAATTTGATGAGCATGGCAACCTTTTCCAATTTCTTAATTGAATGAATAACCTTGTGGGCTTCCACAATCTCATTCAAGATTTGACAAACTTCTCCAAATATCATCTGCCTAGAAGAGATAATGTTTTTAAGAAAAGGCTTGAGCGGGTTCATAATTATAGAGGATATGGTTTTGTAGATAACATTACAGAGGGAGATAGGCCGAAATCCACTAGGATAATCTAATTTTATAGATTTAGGAATTATGGTGATAAATTTGGGATTTAGGCTTGACCATACTTCTATATAGCACCAAGGGTCCTCCACCAGGGCGTAAAATTCCAAACCTATGAAGGGCCGGTAGGATTTGAAGAAGTTTGCAGTGAAACCATCTGGACTCGGAGCCTTATTGTTGGGCGTTTCCATTACCACATCTTCAACTTCTACAAACAAAATCACCCTCATTAAATTCTCATTCTCATCCTAATGGATGAGGTGAGGAATGTGATTTGTAATGTGTTTGATTTTGTCTCCTCTGTTAGGGACAATTTCTCTGAGAAAGTCATGATAATATGATACTATTTCTTGCTCTATCTCTTCATGTGGTAGAATAATTTATCCTTGCCTTAAGAAGAGGGGAATTTTTTTTTTTTTTTGCATGTGGTTCATGAGCACTCTAGTCAGTGAGTGATCGCTATGTCCACAGAAAAATCTGGGCAATAGCTAGGCTAAATCGACCCTCGGCCTACTGCAAGACCTGACCCCAAGGGCTTCGGGTGGATTCGACCCTGTGACCTATCGATGGTGAGGCACGGTTTTTGACCAACTGAGCTAACCCTTGGGGCTTAAGAGGGAAAATATATTATTATTATGGTGATTCTTGATAATTTCTTTGTGGAAGAATTTTGTATTTCACTCTCCCTCTTTTAGCCATTGAATCCTATATTTTTGCCTCTATATAGTTTCCTCTTGTATATGTATTTACTCCAGTCTAATGATCCACTGGCCATGTTCCTGGATTAGTGCCTTTGAGAAACCTTATAGAATGTATTGTTATTTAATATCCTACTTACATGCCTCTAGAGCTTGTTTATTAGTGAATAGATGCCCAAATTCATTTTTATTCCAGACATTGATTTTTTCTTTGAGTTCCTTAATTTTTAATTGGATGTTAGAAACAATGGGGGGGGGGGGTGAATTAGTATTTCATGCTCAATTTAAATTTACCTAGTTTATAATTTTATTTCATAGTTATCTTGAACCATTACTTCATTAGCATGATATTGTGTTGTAAACCATTAGCAACATTAAGTATAAAATCATGTAAATGATAAGAATGTAAAACACATTAACACATAAGGATACTGAAATTTTAGGTGGAAACCCAATGTGGGGGAAACCACCGCTAATTTCGTGTTTGTCTTCTTTCTTATTATGAAGAAAATATTTTACATCTTATACTAGCATAGACTCTTACCAGTATGTAAGTTCCTACCTATGGAAGGCTACAACCTTCACAAATTCTCCAACCATGACTAGAAGGAAGCTACTACTTCCCTAGTCAAATTTATCGGCTCCTATTGAAAGGAATCTCCTAATCCATAAAGAAGTTTACTAGCTACCACTGGAAGGAAGCTCCTACTCCCTCACTGGAGGCTACAACTGTCGGCACCTTTGTTTACTACATTTCAAAATTTTCATACTAGATCCACCTGTTTCAATCAACCACAAAAACCTATAGGCCACCTTTCATCAAATTTTTAAAATGGAACCTCACCCAACAATATGCTCAAACCAAATACTAAGATACTAAACACTGATCAATCTAAATACTGAATAAATGAATACTTATTACACCTATGCAACTACATGATTGATAAAACCAATATACCAATGTGAACCCTCTTAACAACATTGTCACTACCAAGTCAATCTTTTACCAACTAACAACATCAAGCCACACACCAAGTAAAATACCAAGTCAAATCTTCACAATCAAATTCCAAATTGAACTATAATATTGTCAAATAAATATCATGCTCATCAAACCCTAACTGACCAACACTATCAAATGCCTAGCCATATTCTCAGTTCAAAAATAAATCTCATCCATCAAAAAGACATCATCAATCATCCATCACTTCACTGAATCAAGGAAACCCTTCATAAACCTGGTCAGATGCCAAGCCAAGCCAATACTCATATTATTCTCATAAATCCATTCAATTCACATCTCAATATGTAACATCATTGTCAAGTATTAAGCTTATCAACTTCCTCCTACTAGGTCACATCATCATCATGAACATAAAGTCTCTAGCAATATGAGAAAAGAAAAAGCAACAACATATATGTCAATTTCATAAATGATATTTTTCCCAACAAGTCATAACACTTCTATCACTGCAACATAAACCATTCAATTCTTAACAATACCACATTAAGCTATTTATTCATCAAGAAGTAAAAACACCTCTCAATAAAGGCACAACAAGACCCCTTATAGAGTTGTTCTCTATGACCATATGCAACAAAAAATAGTATCAAACCTCTAATCAAATGATCATTTAACTAATCCATAACATCATTATTCATATAAAAAATTTCATACAATTATAATGAACAAATAACCACAAGGAACTCTCTTTCTCAATTCCAAGCCAAACTCTTGATAAACATCAGTAGCATAGGCACAACATAAGTTCTATTCATGATAATGGATCTATGCATCAAGGAACTATAAACATATTGATAAAAAAGGTCACACTGTCACTATGGTATATGAAGACAAGAAACAAATTCAGAGTAGCGTCATTAATAGCCTTATACTCATATATCTTTTTCACAACCACTGATCTCTGACAAATTTTTTTTCTTCAAATCATATCTCCTCTCAATAGAAACATCACCATAGGAGCATAAATTGTCATACAACTCTATCCATTATGAACAAGCAACCAAATTTCTAAATGATATAAGCAATAGTCACAATACTGAAGAAGTCTCAAGAATTCAATCTCTGTAGCGTAAGAATAAGAAAAACAACAACATCATAGGATATGTCTCTAAGAAATCAAGCATTAGTGGGAAATCTACTCATGAACCTTTGTTATTTTATCTCTATCACACTGATCCTTATGAATTCTAATCGTAATTCATTATTCAAATTGTAACTAGCATACTAGTCACTAAGACATATAGATTACTTAGTCAAATTATTCTCACCATCAAATAATATCTCTATATACAAGTCACAACAAACTCTACCAATACCAAGTGAAATGGTAGCTACAAAACACTTCCGTTAATAGGTCATATACTTAAGCAATATATAAAAATCTTTTCCATTTATGCCATTTTGCATACACACTGTATGAATAGAGCACACAATTGGAAGCCAAGTCACTACCAACCCAACAAGCCAGAATGAGTCTCTACAGGTCATCTAATTTCTATTCACTGAATTACTAATTCATATCTCTGAAAAATGATGATATCTAAAGAAAAATCATTTTTTTGAAACAATCAAGAAAAATACTTTCAAATGATATTAAAACCATGAAATATACAATGATCTCTATACATATGCATAAACTGCTAAAACATCTCACTAATCTTTGCCTAATGATGATCTTAGAGGCCAATAAAAATATGGCAGATCTAAACAAGTGATACAAAAATATTTCAGAGACATATGCACACTGTTTAGAAAATAACTCATTCATTCTTTGTTTCTATACATAACACAATATAGATATACTCTATTTGTCTTCCATTACTCCTTCAGCAAACATATTAGTGAATATATCACAATGCAAGATCATCTCCATGCGACTTGGTGTGGACCCATGCAATACAAAACACAAGATACTTAGGAAATGCACACTAGTTTCTCTAGTTCAATCCTCCTTTTATAGCCATATGATCTCCTAAATACTATAGGAAAAATCCAAGGTATTTGTTATTAGTAATGTTGACCATGTCACAACCCCATGCACATAAATTCCATGGCGAAACATTGGTTTTTCTTGTGGTTTTTTATTTTTATGACCTACAGGTATAACTGCTATGACAAAAATATTACCCAACAATTATAACCACTCCATTTATATATGCTTCCTTGCAGTTGTGATATTATAACCACATTGTTGAGGTCTTCCTCCCTGTGGCTATGGCTTAACTTAGGCCAAAACTGCTCCACTCAGTCTAGAACTCAACATAATTCTTCCTCCTATTTTGCAACACTTGTATAGTTGATTGTAGCCTCTGCAACATCGTAGAAATCCTATGTAGGCCTTAGTCAAGCCTATATCTCTTCCTTCACTCCACGATCCAAGATATTTTACTTATAGATGCATTAGAATTACATGAAACAGAGCTTATTAACCATGGAACTTAAAAGCACATAAAAAAATGTGGAAATAACAAGATAAGCATGAAACCATGACCCAAAGATTTGATTATGGAGTTCATCCAATTTGGACTACGTCTCCTGGCCCTGCTCAATAGTGGGAGGCCTTCTTTCATTAAGTGGCATAAAAGAGATAAAATTACAAGCAACGTTCATTTACAATCCTTATACCTCCAAGTTGGAACATGGACAAAGAATGGAGAACCCAGGTTCAAAAATGGATAGTAACATTGAAATCATGGTGAAAAATCATGAAGAATCGCTTATCTGAACACCCAATTCCGAGAAATGAAGCTTTTTCACCCTCTTGAAACCTCCCTTTTGCTCAAGGCAAGGTCCCAGCCTACTGCCAAGTCAAGTTACTGCTGCACGCAATGGTTTCTAAACTATTATGCTGCTCCCCCCTTTTTCCAATGCAGATAATCCATTATATCTGCTGGTGGCTACTCCTCAATCTCGGGAAGTTCTTAACAAATTACAAGTTTTAGCAGGTGGGTTTGTTTTAGGCAGAGAATCTCAAGCCCTACATAGTATGCAATAACAAATCATTCAAATATAGTGAAACTTAACTGCACATTAATCCCTTAACCCGATGGCTTTTAATATCAACGCTTTCAATCGGCAGATAGACCTGATCTTTGCGACAAGTGACCTGCGATAAAAGTAGACCCGATGTTATTATAGACATATTTGGACACTGCAACCCCAATCACATATGTCGATAAACTAAGGGCTCTCAAACCCCTAAAAGTGTTGTTTCAAACCCTAAATAATCAAGGTCAACTGATTACGTCATTTCCCAGAAGTTCTCCCTGAAAAACTACTTAGAATTGGTCAAAACTAGACCATACAGACTGCTCCATACTAAGGGTACGATGCATCTCACCTGTTACACACAAGGGGTGTGATGCATACTAAAAAGCCTTTCTGTAGGGTGCAATGAGCGAGAGCAGACAAATGGCAGAGGTAGTTGGTTAGGTGGAAACTCAGAGAATCTTCTAGAAACTGCTCATATGACACTTGCCTCTCTGAATTCGCCCAAGGATGTGTAAGAGATCATGAAATCTACAAGTGGAACCAAGAACTATCAGTGAAATGACACTAATAAAAATCCCAAAAGCTAACTCACCCCCTGCAAATATCTATATATGGATCCCTCATCTTAGAGATCCAGAGGCTGGAATTTTGTATTTGGTAAGGAAGTGCTGTTGGTTTCTCAGTGAAACATTGTATTGTTGGGTGATCTAGCTTTTCATGAGGTGAAGAGGGCTTTCATGCTAGGAGGATGGTGCTGGATCAGATAACTAGGTTGTAATCCTCTCTTCTACTTCTATCAATAAAGCTATTTGAGTTTTCATCCATATGCTTTCTTATTTCTGAATATTGTATTTGTGTATGCATTTGTATGGTTAATGTACATTTGATTCTACATTGTTTATGGTATCATAGATCTCTACGCTTTGATGGTATTTTGTTGCTTTGATTACCTAGGTGTTCTTTGAAGCGAGACAAGTGAGAAAGGAGTGGCGAAGCTCTATCAAAGGGGAGAGGAAACAAGTAAGGAGCCAAGCGAAAGGCTAAGGTTGGTGCTCTTTGCTTCTCTCTCATCTATCTCCCATAAAAGAAAATGTAAGTTACTTTGAATTGTTTGTTTCTAAGATAGCTACTTGGCTTAGTGGGACTAGCAGATCTGAATAGACACTAGTTTTCCCACAAACAAAATGGTGACTCCATTGGGGAACGAATAGTTTGTTTGTTCGTTACTGTTGTTTGCTTTATAAACTACAGACGGAGCCTGAAGTTAAGCCAACTAGCCTTCGAACTGCTTTTTCTATGCAACTGCAAAGTAGATCAACGTTGCTTTAGTCAATCTCTGGGTTGGTTTATGAACTGAACATCTGACTTACAAACATCCTAAGTGCCCTGGTGGTACCTCAATAA
Organism: Pinus taeda; assembly: GCA_000404065.3. Lineage (NCBI taxonomy): Eukaryota > Viridiplantae > Streptophyta > Pinopsida > Pinales > Pinaceae > Pinus > Pinus taeda. Next base: position 149,003 of record APFE031374496.1, on the reverse strand, counting down.
CCTCATTAGATCATTCCTCTATACTTTGTGTTTACTGTCCACCATAAGCTCAACCTAAATCCCTGAACTTAGCTGCAAACTGTGGGTGAAAACCAAGCTCAGTCTCGTCCTGGGACCATTGCACTGTCTCTCGTTGGTAGTCTAGATGCATCACACCTCCTGTGTGCTGCAGGTGAGATGCATTCCTGTTTCCCTTAAGGATAGGTGCGATGATTGAATGAGACTGTTTCTCTCTCCAGATTTTGGTTTTTTTCTAAATTGTTCTCAGCTCTATTTAGTAGTTTTGCTGCCTATGATCAATATATCACTATTTAAGCCTTATTCCTTCACATTATTTAGCCTCCATTGATAAGGAATTGTAAATGTTTTTTATGTATTTTTCGTCATTTATAGTCCTTTGCAAATAGTAACTTAATCGAACTGCCGTCTTTTGATTTGAAAGTGTCACAACTGTCATTTTCAGTCAAGGAAAAGAGTGTCATAAAGTTTTCCTCTTTTAGATAGTTGATTGTACTCTTGCCACTATATTTGATTTGAATTGTCAATTCTTTGAAGTGTCGAAAGCAGTTTCCCATTCAAAATTGAAAGTGTAGTCTTAGTCTTCCTTTCATTTTTTAAAAAGAAATTGTTAAAGTGTCTCTTTGAAGAAAAGTAGTTCAGATCTGTACTTAGTTTTCTTTTTGGCATTCTCACATTAAGGAAATGGAAAAACAAATACACACATGTGCATTTGCATTTAGACTCCATGCAGAGATTGATTTAGGAAAAGTGCATTTAGTGTGTGCTCTCTGCTATATGTTGAAATAGTCGTACTCTTCTTTCCTTAGTAGCTAGGACTTTCATTGCTAAAAGAAAATAAATGACTATTTATCATCTAGATTGCATATTTAGGAATTGTACATCTACATCACGTGGTGAACCTTGAAAGGAAAACTTCTTAAGAAAGATCAACTATAAAATAAACCTCAATGAACATAAAAACACTTTGGAACCTAATGAACAACATCTAGAAGTCTAGGCTAGAGACATATTCCAGTGTCGTAAAGGCTGGTAACTATCATTTTCATCATAGGTTGGGTGATTCCTCCTCTTTGATACGACAAGTGCCAGTACAGACTTGTGCTCCCACGTATCGTCGAGTATTATTAGGAGACCACAATAGGCTGATATCCTTTATCCTTAGGCGTGTCTACTGGCCTATTGATTGCAATGCATTGAACACAGAATTTGGGAATATTGACTACCATACGTAAAGTCCTTGGTAATTTCTCTATAATTTACCACCGAGGTGTATGTTGCAGTTTTACGATTGGTTTGGTAATCCCTCTGTCTAGATTTCCAGAGTAGTCACTTTCGTTCCTTTTCGACTCCTTAAAAGAAAAGGTCCATCTGAGCACTTGTCACTTCAGGCTCATTAAAAATCGAAGTCGACGAGAGTCATCTTTAGCTTTTTCTTGACTCTTAAAAATTGAAAAATCAAGTTGTGTCAAAGCGTCATAAAATTCATTTAATTCGGAATAACATTTTCCCTTTTAATTTTGAGTTGATCAAGTAATCCACAATCGTGGAAGAAAGTCAATCAAAACCCCATCGTTCGCAAAGACTAACGAGTCAACCATCTTTGACTCTGGAAACAAAACCATTTCAGGCCAAGCAATCTCATTTAACTGGGTCGAAATATCGTAGTTTATTTGAAACTTGTGTTTCAACATCATCAGAGACTCCAGTTACTCCAATTATTTCTGGTACCCCTGCCTCTACAGAATAAGTTCCGCAGTTGCAAGAGTACATTAGAACTGATCCTAGTGTAATGGTGCACACTTCTATTCCTAAACCAGCTCCATCTAGGGCTGATTCGGAAGGTGTCACACCTCCAGTATCTATCGCTGCAGAGACTATACCTTCTTCGGCCCTAGAAATATTTTACGGACCTGACGGTCTACCTCTTCCACCTGGACTGATTGCTATAGAAGAGATTGTAGAGGATCTTCCATCTAGTACCCCCTTGCATTTTGGAACTGGGATCCACCTATATCCTTCTACTACAGAAGTTAGTTCTTTTAATCACCCTTCATCGCAACTTCCTGTCGAATAGCTAGGAAATCTTTTGGATAGACTCGATATGTCTGAACAACCATTGACATCTAGGACTATGTCATCTGATACAGCAGCAACAAAACCTCCTGCCGCTACTCCGACAATGTTCGCTGGTATACCATATGTCCCAACTAGTTCTCAATCACTAGAAGGAGTCCACCTAGGGACTACTTCGACAGCGTCGTCTATTCCTATTTGTTCATCCAGAATCTTATCTGGAGTTTCTTATGTTGAGACTAAGCAAATTGATCCTTCACATCAGTATCAATTTGGGCAGTCCAGTCTCGAAATACCAATTTACCCTTTGGACATTAGATTGCCACCATATGGGGGGCAGTATGCTTTTTCATTGTTCCCTCCGGGAGAGCAACCATATGATAGTCCACAACAAAATTTGGGTCAAGCTAGAATTGCATCCAGTGGTTGGGTACCAATACTGCCTCAACAACCAAGAGTTGTATAGTCAATGAAACCAAATCAACATGTGTCAAACATTCCCACTACACTGCCTATTATGGTGGTGTCGCAGGTACAAGCGCTGCCTGTTGTATGTCAGCCTCAAGTCTCTCAGGTCGTAATACAACAGCCTATTTTCTCCACGACTCAATCACAATCATAGATTAGTGGCCCCTTAACTGAAGTGACTCAGGCTCAAATGGGTACTATCACCCCTCATCTTGGTCAAACATCTAGTATTGGGCAGCAGCAAATGGTCCAACAACCATGGCTGGTACAATATCAACAACCACACTTCCAACAAGCTTACCAAGGACTTAAGCAACAAAGCTTTGCGGGTAATGGGCAGCCGTATATTCAAAGCGGTTACCAATAATCATATTATAATGGTTATGCCCATCAACCTTATCAATGTTATCAGCATCAAATACATTATGCTGGTATGTAAAGACCCATTGCTTATGCGATCCCATCTTATCCTGGGTATGGTTTGCCAAACCTAAATCAATAGTTGCCTTTCATAGCAACTTTAGAATTGCCAAATCTGAATCAGCTAACAAATGATCCAATTGCTTACGCCCCTTGGTGACCGACTATTCCTCATAAAATTCCATCAGATATTCCTAAATTAAATGGAAATCCGGGTGAAGATCCATCGAATCACGTAATGACCTTTCATTTATGGTGTTTATCCAACACCCTCAACGATGATTCGATTAGAATTCACCTTTTTCAGCAAATGCTAACTGGTCTGGTAGCAAAATGGTACATCGAATTGCCTAGAGCTTCATTCGATAACTTCGACACCCTTGCCACCACCTTTTTAACCCATTTTCAGTTACCCATAAGGTATGAAATAGGAATAGAACTCCTTACCAATTTTAGACAGACAACAACCACTCACATATCTGATCATATTCATGAGTGGTGACATTGTCGTCGAATGGTAAAGACATATGTTCCTAATTATCTTCTAGCTGAATGGTTTATTAAGTCATTGCTACCTTCTATTACAGAAGATGTGGCCCAGGGAGGAGTTGTCATTGAAGAGCAAGTCATTGCTCCTTCCCAATATCTAGACTTGATCTATACTCAGTCTGGCACGCTCTATGACAAAATTCCTGATGCTCCTAGACCAGAATTTTTTGTTCCTCCTCCTCCTAAATCAAACAGGGACTCTCATGCCACTGACAGCGTGATTGAAACCTTGAGTAAACAAACCGCAAAGGCCCCATCTGGTAAAGCCCTTGCAGTTTCCAGTAAAAAAGCAAATGACAAACTTCCTGCCTCAGAGGTTAATGCCGTGTCATCCGACAAAGGCAAAGAACTGAAGCAACCAAGGGGCAAGAAGAAAGGGAAAAACAAAAATAAGAAAAAGGAAGATTCGACTCCTGAAAAATCTTTTGAAAACCCTACTGGGCGAAAGAAACCTAGTCATCCATGTCTCATATGCGATGGATACCATTGGACGAAAGAATGTCTGCATAAAGCTGATGTCAAGAAGTTATTTAAGAGTTCAAATACCTCAGTGGTATTGACTGATCCATTTCCAAACCCAGAAACCAATCTGGTTGCTATCGATAATGCTTCCCCATCCCAAGTGCTTATGTTGTCCATTTCGAAACAGAAAAATGATGATTTGATATCGACAAGGAATAAAGATTATGGGAATCCACAGATGCCGAACAACAAGGCTACAGATCAACCTAGTAGTTTGATAATGACTTCGTCCGAAGTTGTGCCACCCATCATTCCTGAGCTGACAACAAAGCCACCAAAGGGAGTAGTACACAAATCAACATTTAATCCTCATGCTCGAGCAGCATAGAATTATAATATAGTAGAGGATATGACCCAATCTCCATCCGCTATGTTGACATTTGAAGTACTGCTAAATTGTCCCTCCCAAAAGCAGGCTCTATTATTAGCAATAGATGGGATTGACCCAACGGATTCTAATCTTGTGGCCTTTAATCATAAAGGATATGAACCTTAGTTACCGACTCAACTCGCTTTCCTCGTACAGGTAAAAGCCCTCAACAAAACTATTCATCGAACAATCATTGATGAGGGGGCATCTACCTGCATTATGTCAATGAGTTGCTGGAAAACTTTAGGCTCACCACCCTTGTCAAGATCATCAACGACATTAAAAGCATTCAATGGACGAACATGCACCCCATATGGGATTTTAAGTAACTTGCAAGTTGAGCTAGGGGGCAAGACAATAGAAATTGACGTCGAAGTTATCGATGGAAACCTCGATTACGATATCCTACTGGGAAGGCCCTAGATTTATGCTATGGCTGCTATTGTGTTAACATATTTTAGAAATATTGCATTTCCCTTCCAAGGAGGAATTACAATCATTGACCAACAAACCTTTCTTCCCAACAGTTCACAAGTTACGGGAAGCATTCCAATGATCCATGGAAGCTCTCAATCGGTTCAAAATGTTAGAGTAGGCCTCCTAAAAGACCCTGCCTTTATGGGTACTTTTACCCTACCGCCTCTGGGTAATCCGGTGGAAGTGGACACGGTGGCAACCTATAATATGGTATCTTCTATATCTACAAAGATTCAAAAGATTTTTGAACATTTTGTTAGCATGGATCATCGCCAGGTATTGCCTCTAAGCCCAATAGAAATTTTGTAGCAATCAATTTTCTTGGCCTGGGCGGCAAACCCAAATCAATGCTCAACGAGTGCTTAGATAGATAGGCCTCAAGAATATGGCACCTCTTCAGATCCTTGGTCACATGTACATTCTACAGACAAAGGAATCATTCAGTCAATGATGATAGGAGAGGTACCATGGGAAGACTACCACCATCGTTCCCATCTTCAAAATAACAACGAAGATTATTCCAGCGACCTTAATCATCCTTCAATTTTTGATTTTCTATCAAATATTGTAAACATGGTGGATTCCGAGAAAAATATGTCCAATATTGAAGAAACCATCGCCATAAATATCTTGACTAAACCTAATGTTGTAGATAATATTCATGTTGGCAGATATTGCTCTTCTTCAGAAATGGAAATATATTGCACTCTCTTTCATGAATTCGGAGATGTCTTTGCATGGTCATATGAAGAAATGCTAGGGATTGACTCGAGCATAGTTGAACACGAAATCAAAATGTATCCAGATTTCAAACCAGTATGACAATGGCTTCGGCATGTTCACCCAAAGAAAGCTGCTGCCATCAAGGTAGAAGTTGAAAAACTTTTACATGCTAGTTTCATTTACCTGGTTCCTCTAACTGATTGGGTATCAAATATTGTTCCTATGATGAAAAAGCAAGGAACGATTAGAGTGTGCGTTTATTACAGGGATGTAAATCAAGCTTGTCCAAAGGACAACTACCCTACACCCTTCATTGACTAGATAATTGATGAATGTGTCAGATGCGAAATCTTTTCATTCATTGATGGATTTTCCGGGTATAATAAAATAAATATTCGCCCATAGGACTAGTAGAAGACTGCATTTATATGTCCGTGGGGCATGTTCGCATACCGCAAACTACCTTTCGGTTTAAAGAATGCAGGGGCAACTTTTCAGAGGGCTATGAACTACGCCTTCCATGACATCAAGAACATCGTTCAACCATATCTCGACTATCTACCGGCTCATTTGCGAAAGTAAACTAATCATCCGCAACATTTGAGAGCCATATTTCTATGTTGCCGACACTACAAGATACGACTCAATTGGCACAAGTGTGTGTTTTGTGTCGGTTTTGGTCGTTTACTTAGTTTCATAGTTTCTAAGGATGGGATTCAACTCAACCCATGTAAGGTTCAGGCAATCATCAATATGCCTTCACCTTCAAATTTTCTTCAGATTCATAAACTCCAAGGGAAAGCAAACTTTCTGAGGAGGTTCATTCCAAATTACGCTGAACTTACTAAAGGTTATACGCGCCTTTTGAAAAAATAAGTTCCCTTCAACTGGGATCAGGTTGCGCAAGCTTCCTTTGATGCTCTAAAAGAATCCCTAATAAAAGCATCATTAATGTATGCTCTTGACTATCAAAAAGACTTTAACCTATATCTAGCCGCAGCAGATAAAACCATCGCAATGGTTTTAGTACAAGAAGAAAATGGAATCGAACATCCTGTCTATTATTTAAGTTAAAAATTAAATGATACAAAAAGTAAGTACTCCTATGTTGAAAAGCTAGCTCTTGCAGTTATTTAAGCAGTACAAAGATTTCGACACTATATCCTCTTTCGCAAAACTACCATTTTGTCAGATTGCAACCCTATGACTTACATTCTGTCACATTAGTTACTAGGGGAAAATATTCGAAATGGATAGCCATTTTGCAAGAGTTTGATCTAGAATTCATAAAATCCAAATCAAAGAAATCTCTGGTTTTCACGGAGTTACTATCCGACTTCCCATTGTCGTCCAACGATTCAATTTCCAAAGCATCAATCATGGATGAATCTTTGTTTCTAATATCATCGAGCGATCCATGGTATGGATATATAATAATCTATCTCCAAACCCAAACATATAGGCCTAATACCTCTCGCTCTGAACAACGACGTACTCGATACCAAGCAAAAGACTACATGATCATCGGTGATACACTTTACCATCGCGGTATTGATACAGTTATGCGAAGGTGCCTCACGCATGAGGAGGCAAAAAAAATCCTGAATGATTGCCATTCAGGCGAGTGTGGGGGGTATCAATCTAGTTATGCTACGATGCAAAAGATCTTTTGAGTAGGTTACTTCTAGCCTATTATGTTCAAAGATTGCATAATCGCAGTCAGAAGTTGCCATGCTTGTCAAATCTTTGACCGCAAAACCAGACTACAACCCACACCTTTGCATCCAGTAGTCGATGTTGGACCATTTGTTAATGGGGCATAGATTTCATGACATGTAACCCCACCTCAGCCGGGGGGCATGGGTATATCATACTTGCAGTTGACTATTTTATAAAATGGGCCGAGGCGATGCCTACATTATAGAACAATGGTGAAACGACTGCTATTTTATTTTTCAATCATGTAGTCTCTAGATGTGGTGTTCCACAAGCTATAGTCACAGATCATGGATCACATTTCCAAATTCACATGATGGTTGAATTGGATGCCAAATTAGGACTATCCCATGATAGTTCTACTTCATATTATCCGCAAGCTAACAGACAAGTTGAGGCCATCAACAAAGTCCTGAAGCGCATGCTGCAAAGGATGCTTGAAGTCCACAAATGGAGTTGGAACCTAATCCTGTACTCGACCTTATGGGCATATAGGACATTGGTGAGAAATGCAACCAGATTTACACCCTTTCAGCTGGTGTATGGGCTGGAAGTAGTCTTACTGATTCAATGTGAGATTTCATCTCTCAAGCTCGCAGTCGACCTTCTCCCCGGAACTTCAGAGGAAGAGGCTCATTTCTTGGAACTAATCCAAATGGATGAAACTCATCATGCACCACCTTGGCTAACGAAGCTCATAAGAAACGAGTTAAGGCACAATTTGACAAAAATGGCAAACCCCGCGTCTTCTCAGAAGGTGACTTGGTCTTGCTTTAAGATCAGGAATCCGATAAATTGGGAGCAGGTAAGTTCCAACCATGATGGATGGGTCCCTACATTGTTAAGTGAGTATTAAAAAAAGAAGCCTACAAGCTAGTAGATTACGATGGGATTCCATTGTCGCAACCCTGAAACGGGTTGTACCTTAAGCGTTACTATGCTTGATTAAGTGTAGTAATCTCTTTATATGCTTTTGTTACCTTTTTGTTTTCATCAAGAGTGATCATTTTGGTTAGGTAATCCACTTTGAATTGTCGTAGATGTCGGACCTTTTGGAATCATTTGTTGGATATGCCAACGGAACTAGTCGTAGTATGCAAAACCTATCTTCTACAACTTGGGCCATTTTTGATCCAAGCAGCGAGTTAGTGAGTTTCAGAGGTGTATGTATTGGTTAGTCAACAAACAAGATCGCTGAGTACAACGCGTTGATGGAGCTTCTCTCTAATGCCATCGCACATGGCATACACCGACTTGTTGTCAGGCTAGACCCACAACTCGTCATGCTATAGCTTACTGGAATTATTCTGTTTGAAATCCAGCTATCTATCGTATGTTCCTAAGGGTCAGGATTTTGGAAAGGCATTTTGATTCTATTCAATATCAACACATTTCCAGAAACTTAAACACATTAACTGATTCATTAGCAAATTATGTGTTAGATAGACATTTGCAACATTTATAAAGGAAAAGCATTTCAATCAACATTTGCATCAGGATCATATAACTTAACCAAAATAAAACTCCGAAAATAAAAAATACATATCACTGTTTATAGTTTTTTACAAAATGTTTTGTGTCCAGGACATAATTTGTCATACGACCCAAAAACTCAAAAATGCAGGAAATCACCCTAGGCTAATGGTGCTGGTGATAACAAGTCACTTCCTATGTGATCATACGTAAGAGCCTAGTCCATCGACTTGGCATGCCAGTGGTATGGCACTGTAATCTCAGAGGTAACTCGTCGGTCCTCACATCTTGAATACTAAGGGTGGGACCCTCTATCTGATCCTGCAATACTGCAAGGGTCTCTGGTATTTCCAGATCGTGAAGCACATCCCTCCCTACAACCTCTCCTGCTGGAATTGTAGCTGCTACCCTCGGGCGCGTTGTTGGTCACACTGGTCCAATGTCTGTACAAATATATGGGTGATTAGTCTAGGTAACATTTAAAACACAAGAACATTATAAAAGCAATAAACAAAGATATGGTCAGATATTTTTACTTATAACGCCCCACTAGCTCGCAAGCTGGCAGCACCAAATCTGGGTCACCTCAGAATTCCATCCCAACATACGGATACTCGGCAAAGACCATCTCCTGATGGTTGAACCACTCAAAGAAGGCATCAGAGAATGAAATCTACGGTTGACCAGCATGTCTGGCCATGAGATCGACCCATCTTTGCATTTGTGGTTCCCTCGGTGCTGGCAGTCCGAGTGAAATGTATTGTGGCTGCATCAGTGGAATCCTCTCCAAGGCGAAAGCGGTCAGAATAGAACCATAACCAAAGTTCTTGGATCTTCCATTATTCACCTTGGAAAGCTGTTCTTTTATAACTGGAAGTACTACATCACACCAGTTGAATACCTTTGGTTCAAGGCATTCCAGGGCATGCTGCATATAGGACCTATTGGCCAAATGAAGAGTCACACTACCAGCCAATCTAGCAAAGGTGAATAAAATAGTCCTCAAGGACCGGCCAGTGACATCTCAGATACTGAACTTGCCATCCCTGCTCTGCTGAGATCCATCTCTACAGAACTGGCGAATATAATCCTTCACAGATTCACCCCCACGGGCAGATCCTGATAGTGAGAGAGGGGCACCACGCCTCGATAACCCAGTCAAGAAGTAGATATCCTCAACTATCAAAGGGATGGATTTACCTCTAATTCGGAACACTTGGTTGGTAGGATCCCATGCATCAATAAGATATTGCAACAAATTGTTTTGTTGCCTCATGCTGGATATGCGGAAGAATTTGAGCAAGCCACAGTTTCATAACAGTAACCGTACCCAGATCATGTAAGGAAATCATATCCTCTTCTTCATGCTTGTGTTCACGCCATGTAATGACCATCTTGATCCGATGATTCTCTAAAAAACAAACAAGGGAAGAATTAGGATCCTAATTTGGGCAAAAACAGGGAAAATTTCCATGAAAAAATAGTGCATAAACTTTCCTCCCTGCGCCCATCACACCCTAGCCGTGTACAGGGTGGGATACATACTGACTGGACAATGGCCAGCTCAGTATGCATCACACCTCTCGATGTATACTAGGTGCGATGGGGAGAGAACGAATTGTTAAAACCCGTGAGGCCCAGAAAAACAGGAAAAGCTGCTCATAATTAGAAAAGGAAAGAATGCAATTAAAAAGCTCAGGATTAGCTCCTACTAGGTCCAGAAAACGCCGAAAATAGTCCACCGAATCTCCCAGAATCAGTTGATGAAAATCGAGGGGGGAAACACCTAGCTCCAACAACCCCAAATTTTAATGAAATGGTAAAAATGAGAGGTAAAACTACTTTTATGTTACTGTTCATGTAATTCAAGTAATATGTTGGTTTTTAACTCATTTTTCAATAATTTATTCACATTTCTAATAAATTTGATGGAGCAATTGAACAGGTAGTACAACCGTCAAAAGAACATAGTGTTAATGGTGAATTGAACATCTCTGACTATTATTACGAGCAATGTTTCCACAAAGTTCAAGCTCATTAAAAAATAAACCTAGCATTGAGCACATGTTAGCACAAGGTTCAAGCTCATTAAAAAATAAACCCATATTTCGGTAAATAACCTTTGTGATCGCATTACTATCATCCTTTTGAGCCTTGGTCGTGTTCTCACCGTCACCTCCACTCTTTTAGCCGATCATACGCCTCCACTTGATTGTTTACCCTTTTGAGGAACAGCTGCGACGAGTGATTCTGTTAGCCACTTTCTTTACACTGCCATGCTTGAAAAGTTCCAAACTTACCTGGAACCAGTTGCTACCCGAAAACATCATTCATTCCTCAAAAAATGAGTCTGTTTTAAGCTCTTTTTGGACTTGTAAAATATGAAAAGATTGCGGAGCTACTGACCTTTCCAACTCGTTAAAGTAAAGGGAAGCGCCATCCCTCCTCTATATTTTAATCTTTTTGGGCCTGAGGGATCATTACACAAAAAGATCGAGCGCTTGTCTTGTTCCTCTCACTAAAACTATCGAAAAGTCATCCCTTTTTTATTATTTTATAATTTTTCGGATTTAAGGGATTATACCACGAAAAAGGACTACTAGAGTTTCCTTTCCATCTCTTTTCAAACTCTCTAAACATGAAAAGGATCGAGTTATCTTTGTCATTAAACTCGTTAAAACAGTAGCAACAAACTTGTCCATCCGGGCAAGAGCGAGGTTCATTGCTGCTAGGCTCGCTAAAACATAGCGATAGGTTTGCCCAAAGGGAAAATTATAGAACAAGCATATGTTATCCTCCTCAAGCTTAACAAAAATAAAGAGGTACTGGTCAGCAATGACTAGGGAAAAAGGGAAGAAAACTTGAAGAACTTCATTGGTAGTAGGTTGCTCTTGAACATGACACTTTCACTCCATCTCCATGATTGAGTTAAGTTGGGTTATTCCATTCACCTGTCATATCACCATTGGTCCTCCATACCATCCATTTTTGGGGTTAATGCTACCAATCCATTTCAGTGTTGTCGATATGTTCAAGAGAAGTCGCTCAGAGACTTCACCAACCTAGCTAATGCCTCATCCACTGCAATACCTTCACGCTCCATTCTTTCATGACCGCCACCCTAAATCTTGTATCATCAGGTCCTTTTCACCTCCACAAAATCATTTGATCCATTCCATTGTCATAGATGTGGGATTCATTAAGGCCCTCCTATGATGGGTCACTTCTTGTTGACATTAGCTCATTATCCAAGAATTTGACTTAGGAACAACCATTTCAGTACTTTGAAACTTGCATGCCTCAATGGCAAGTTTCTCACTTCCGGCGACAGGTTTACATCAATGGCCTTCGGTCGAAAGATTTTGCATGGTGTTGGAAATCGACTCATGTATTCACATCACGTGAATTGTACTGCAGTACCTTGAAGGTCATTATCATTATCGGTGATTCCTCTCGCACTTGTAATAGCTTACCTCGTTGGTTGGTAATCAGACGATGTCTTTCCATGTTCGACTTCAAAACATCTTTTCATATGGATTGACTTGTACATCGGGTGAAGATTGAACGAGCTTGAAGAAGCCGGATCTAGTTTCATCCATCTGGGCTGTGATATATTCAGGAAAATAAAGACATCAAATGTACACCATAGCTGCACAGATAATCATCTAAGCTAAGGATGATGGCTCTACCATAATCACCAGTCTGCAACAGTAGACGATTGTCTATCCTATGTACATGAAAATTAATTTATAAAGCTGAGCATGGGAATTCCTACCTCAGCTAGATCATGAAAATAGTATAAGATAATGTATTCTATTGTATCTTATTACAGGTCACCTTCCAGTTCAAAAAACCTCGGATCCTCATGATAAAGTATTTCACCTGACATCTAAAGATTTACAACCTCATGCTTTAGGGGGAAACTGTTATAGACATATTTGGATACTGTAACCCGAATCACATATGTTGATAAACCAAGGGCTCTAAAACCCCTAAAAGTGTTGTTTCAAACCCTAAAAGATCAAGGTCAACTGATTACATCATTTCCCAAAAGTTCTCCCTGAAAAACTACTCAGAACTCGTCAAAACTAGACCATACAGACTACTCCATGCTGAGGGTGCGATGCATCTCACCTGTTACACACAAGGGGTGCGATGCATATTGAAAATCCCTTCTGTAGGGTGCAATGAGTGAGAGCAGAAAAATGGCAGAGGTAGTTGGCTAGGTAGAAACTTAGAGAATCTTCTAGAAACTGCTCATATGACCTTGCCTCTCTGAATTCGCCCAAGGATGAGTAAGATATCATGAAATCTCGAAGTGGAATCAAGAACTATCAGTGAAATGACACTAATCAAAATCCTAGAAGCTGACTCACCCCCTGCAAATATCTATATATGGATCCCTCATCCTAGAGATCTAGAGGCTAGAATTTTTTATTTTGTAAGGAAGTGTTGTTGGTTTCTCAGTGAAACATTACATTTTTGGGTGATCTAGCTTTTCATGAGGTGAAGAGGGCTTTCATGTTGGGAGGATGGCGTTGGATTAGACAACTAGGTTGTAATCCTCTCTTCTACTTCTATAAATAAAGCTATTTGAGTTTTCCACCATATGCTTGCTTATTTTTGAATCTTGTATTTGTGTATGCATTTGTATGGTTAATGTACAACTGATTCTACATTGTTTATGGTATCATAGATCTCTATGCTTTGATGGTATTTTGCTGCTTTGATTACACCAGTGTTCTTTGAAGTGGGACAAGTAAGAAAAGAGTGGTGAAGCTCTATCAAAGGAGAGAGGAAACAAGCAAGGAGCCAAGCGAAAGACTAAGTTTGGTGCTCTCTGCTTCTCTCTCATCTATCTCCCATAAAGGAAAACACAATTTACTTTGAATTGTTTGTTTCTAAGATAGCTACTTGTATTAGTGGGACTAGCAGATCTGAATAGACACTAGTTTTCCTGGAAATAGATGTGCTATTAAATCACAATACATAATATATTGGGTCCAAAAGAACTCCACAAATTACAAATCAACGGAACTGTGGTGGTACTCCATATGACCACTTGCCTTTGGGAACTGTGATTGCAATATCATAAATCACACCTTGACTCCGCGATTGCGATATATATTGCGTCGCATGCTAGCTTGCTTCGGGGCTGATTATTTACCCATTTTCCTTGCGATCTACGATTGTGATATATTGCATCACATTTTGGCTTGCTCCGAGGCCAATTCTTTACCACCGACGACCTCCAATCTGCGATTGTGATATCACAAATTGCAACTCGGTAGTGTTGGGGGCGATTTGCTTAACTGTAGACGTATTCCTTCTATGATTTATGCTATGTGGGGCCAGTGGTAGCCTGCCAGTTGGCGCTTCCCCATTTGCTGAGAGTTATGCCATGTCATCTTCTCCTACCACATGTCCAAGTCAAACATGAACTTTGACTTGCTCTAACTTCTTCATATGAGCTTGGGTTCAACTGTTTTGAGCATCATTGGAATTGGAAGAATGAGCACTTCGATCTGATGCTAAGTTTATAGAGTTTCTACCACTTTGAGTTTTGAGCCTTTTTACCATGCCACTAGTACTTTTTAGAAATCCACTTGGATCAATCCTCCCTACTAAGAGCTTTTGGACCATCAAAGCCCTTTCAGTCAATTGGCAAGTGAGGAAATTTCTCCCTCACTTTTTGTTTCTCCATCCATCGATATTTACTCAGATGCATTCCTTTGAAGCTCACATGAATGTACTCCACCAAAAGCATTAACACATCCAGCATAATCCCCGTGTCCTCGCCAAACCACACTTTCAACCACCTGCACCCAAAACTGGTACATCCTTTGCAATCATATACAAGCCATACATGACTCAAACAACCCCACACTTGCCAAGAGTTTATAACACACACTCTCTTTGGTCAAGTGTTACATGATATAAACCAATACCCAAACTACTCATTGAAGGCCTAAAAACATCATCGTTGTGTTTTTAAGCAATGGAAAACACATAATCACTTTTACATTTATTCGCAACACATGACTTACAAATGGTGGCCATAAAAAACTACTACATCTAAAAAAACCATATTTGAATTAATAAATAAGACAACCTTGAATGTGGTGGATTCATTTGTTTAACATTTTCACTCATTGGCTTCTTTATCGATGTTTTGTCAGCATAGAGGATATGACACGTGTCTCCCTGGTGTCCCACCTCATTGCAGTGACTACAATGATTCTTTCTCTTCCAAACTTTCCAGGTCGTCTTAGAGTGCTTTCCCCTATTGTTCCTCTGATAAGTGTTCATGGAGCCCTCACTATCACTGGAATATGGGGAAGTGATCTCATCATCCATCGTTGGTAGGTCACTAGTTGTTTTGGAGCATTCCCCAACCTCCTCCTGACATACCCATGTCCTACATGATGAGGAAATTCCTCTACTTTTATGGGGTTTATTATGCCCTGGCCATTAATGCTAAGGCCCTTCCCCTCATACCCCAATCTCCTTAACAATTTTGAGCTGATACCTGTAGTATGTTTTTCAAAAGTAGTGAAATCCTCATCAAGAAAGGTACATGAAATCAAAGAATCATTTTTGACCTCAAGATGGTTATGTTGTAGCTTTTCCAAGGTCTCATCCTTGGCTTGCAACTGGCATAGCAACCTTTTTTTCAACTTTTCTTCTTCCTGTAGGACTCTCCTTAGCTCAGCATTCTCTACTTGAATGCTTTGGTTGATCTCATCAAGTTCCTAGAGCCATGCCACATTGGGTGTCACTTTCATCTTTGGTACAATATCTATTGAAACTTTTATTTCATTGCTCGAACCAGAGCCCAAATCGACAGGTCCATCTGCTGCGATCCCAAGAGCTGCAATCTTCCTTTTGTCACTAGAATCTGACTCCAAGTCAATTGGTCTACCTTGTGTAAATCTCGAAGTTGTGACCTTCTCATATTCCTCTGATCCAAACTCATGATCTTATTGCATGGTGGCAGTTTTATTCTACCTCTCCTTTCTATCATTCCTCTTAGGTCTCATCTCAGGGTGCAGCTTCCAGCAATACTCTTCGTTGTGCCCCTCTTTCTCACAATGTGTACAAGAGGGCTTTTCCCCTATTCTCTTGGTTGTTGCAGCTCTTCTTGGGTGGTCATTTTGGTCATGCATCCCCCTACTTTCAAGATGCACGGCCTTCACACTAGCCTCATTGATAGTAGCAGGCTCAAACAATAATAATGAATGCCTTGTGTAACTATGTAAAGAACCGATATACTTAGTTACAATCTCTGGTGATTCTAATGGAATGCTCAAATTCAATGCTTGTTTTTTAAATTCTTCAGTGAATTTTTTCACATTTTGACCCTTACCTTGCCTTAGGTGTTTCCATTCCATCAATGGTTTTTGTTTGTATCCTAGAGGGTAAAACTGATTCTTCAATGCAAAAACAAAATTTGACCATGAGGAGAGAAGGTTACCCACATTTTTGCTTCCTTGCAATTTTCTCTCCCACCAAGCAAGAGTGGTTCCACTTAGTCGAAGGGATGCAAACTAGAACTTTGCCTCACCTTCCTTGATCTGTTGAATTTGGCAGTAGACCTTAATTTTCCTAATCCAATTATTGAGTTTTTATGCATTACATTCTCTAACATACATAGGAAAGTCAGACTTTACATCTAGTTTAAGGAAATGTTTCTTAGATATATGTTTGGAATCTTTATTAGAGTGATGAGAACTATCACTTGAAGAAGGAGAGGGAGGAGGCCCTTCTCCACCACCATCATGATTTTCTAATCTATTATCATCAACATCTTTCTTCTCATGCCCAAGTGCCTTCTCATACTCTAAAAACATCTTGTCCATTTTCTCTGCCATATTGTAGAATGCTTTGTGGAAATTTTGTTCCTCTTCCCAACGAGCTTCTTCATCGACCATGTTTCTTCTTCGTTGTGCACATCCTTCTTCAAGATCAAAGGGCTTAAACTTTCCTTCTCCTTTTTGCAGCTTGTTCTGGGTTAGTATATACTCATGCAATTCACATCAACAAAGACCTGCTCTGATACCACTTGATCCAAGATATTTTACTTATAGATGCATCAGAATTACATGAAACAAATCTTATTAACCATGGACCTTAAAATCACATAAAACAATTTGGAAACAATAACATAAACATGAAACCATGACACAAAGATTTGATTATGGAGTTCATCCAATTTGGACTACATCTTCGGGCCCTTCTCAATAGTGAGGAGACCTTCTTTCATTAAGTGGCATAAAAAGAGATAAAAGTACAAGAAAAATTCATTTACAATCCTTATACCTACAAGATGGAATATGGATGAAGAATGGAGAGCCCAGCTTCAAAAACATAAAGTACCACTAAAATCCTGGCGAAAAAGCATGCAAAATCACCTATCCGAATACCCAATTCGGAGAAAAGAAGCTTCTACACCCTCTCAGAACCTCCCTGCTGCTGAAGATTAGGTCTCAACCTGCTACCAGGTCAGGTTACTGCTATATGCAATAGTTTGTGAACTATTATGCTAGTCTCCCCTTTTTCGATGCATACAATCCATTGTATATGTTGGTGGCTACTCCTCAATCCTAGGCAGTTCTTAACAAATGACAAGCTTTAGTAGGTGGCTTTTTTTCAAGTAGAGATTCTCAGGCCTACGTAGTACATGGTAACAAACCTTTCAAACATAGAAAAACTTCCTTAACCGTGCATTAATCCCTTAACTCGACGGCTTTTAATATCTATACTTTTAATTGGTGGATAGACTTGATATTTACGACAAGCGACCTGCGATAAAAGTAGACCCAAAGTGCTATTAGATCACAATACATAATATATCAACTTCGGAAGAACATCACAAATCGTATATTGGCGGAACCAGGGTGGTACTACATGCGACCGCTTCCCTTTGCGAACTATGATTGTGATATCGCAAATTGCACCCTGACTCTACGATTGCGATATATATTGCATCGCACTCTAGCTTGCTCTGGGGCCGATTCTTTACCCGTTTTCCTTACGATCCGTGATTGCGATATATCACATCACATTCTGGCTTGCTTTGGGGCTGATTCTTTACCGGTGAGTGCCTTCGATCTGCAATTGTGATATTGCAAATCACAACCCAATAGTGCTGGGGGCCGATTTCCTTAACCATATACCTCTTCCTTTTGTGATCTACGATATGCGAGGCCAATGGCACGTCATCTTCTCCTGCCACCTGTCCAAGTCAAACATGAAATTTGACTTGATCTAAATTCTTCATATGAGCTTGGATTCGAGCGCCATTCACATCATTGGAATCAGGACGACGAACACTTCAATCTGATGCTAAGTTTATAGAGTTTCTACCACTTTGAATTTTTAGCCTTTTTTACAATGCCACTGGTACTTTTTAGAGATCCACCTAGATCACTCCAACCTCTTCCTACACTACAACTGTTGAATATCAAACAATCCATGTAGGCATCAAACAATCATACTTTGATGAGGGTAGGTTGGCATCCAGGACAACACATGAACCCTAATGCCAACAATCTCCCCCTTTGGACTTTATGTCAACCTCCTGAAAATACATGGATGTACACAATTACATATTTCCCATAAGCATGACTAACATAACTAATGACTGAAATTTACATTAATCTCCCAAAGAAACAAGACTGAATTCTACATTATTTTCAACATGGGTCTCTTCTTAACACATCCATGGTCAATCAATAATAGAAGTATTATACATGATGACTATTCTCAATATTGAAACACCAACATAGTGGGGCTTCAACATGCCAACCAACAACAACAAAGATATCAGCAACCCAAATGACATGGCATATTAACAGTAGCATATTATATCCTTCTTATCAAGGAATATGCTAATAAACAATAATAAATGCAAGAGGAACAATCAACAATTATAATGAACTCATTGTAGATCAACATCAATAATCCAATATTAGATTAGTAGTGTCCATGTTTCATAATGCCATTTGAAGCATAGGAGATGCCCCCCCCAAACCTGTGCCAATTCTTCATCACCGATACATCATAGATCAACATTCCAAAACATTAGATAAACATTCTTCAATAAACCAATGTCAGAACCATAATGCCAACAATGAGCTTTTGAAGCATATGAGAAACTTCCCCCTAAACATTTCATATCTTTTTCTGAACACAAAAAATTAATCAACATAAATCATCGGCAAAACAATAATCAAACAACATATGAAATCATCATCAATGCATAGCTCCCCCTAAAATTGTGCACCGCTAATCTTGTGGACATGATTGTCATTAAGCTATCATTTGATCCACCAAAACTTCTGTAGTCCTTTCATAAACATGCATAAGATATAATAGATTGTAGTGGTGACTTCCCTTACTCTAAATTTGAAGAGGAACTTGGCTTCTTATTTATTCCTAGATTTTTCTTTAGAACATATAATTTGTCAACATTTCTAAATCATTTTGCTATAACTTTTCCAGTGCCTTATTCTATAATTTGCATCCAGTTGATGTAAACACGATTGCATACCCTTTATTAACTATTTGGCCTACACTTAGAATGTTCTCCTTTATCCGATCAATAATCAATAATTAGCTACTTCTGCATTCTTAATATCAAGATCAAGATTACCCTTACCTAGTACCTTTATAGATGAAATGTTTCCTAGAATAAACTTACCACTTTTGTTTTTCTTAACAAAGATAAAGTTTCTCATATTTCCAGAAATGTGATGAGAGTATACATTATCTATGTACCCGTTGATAGTGTGGGAAGTCCATCAACCAAGGGGATCTCGCTGATATGAGGTCCCAACTAGACCTCACACCATTTGGTGTAGGAGTCTCATCTTGTATAAATGCCCAATTTCCATATACTTAGAGATCTGCCTTGGCTCTAGTTGTCAACACACAGAAATGTTACACTGGTATATTCAAAAAACAAGATAAGTGTGCCTAGTGAGTAGGTAATGTAAATGTGTCAAGGTTCTCTTACTGCAAAAGGGAGAGAGTAAAAGTGAGCCTCTAAGTGAGAGGTACTAGTAGCACCCAGGAAGAGATACACATGAACCAGGAATAGTCTATCCAACATCTAGCAGAATAGTCCACAATGAATGCGACAGTCGTTAGAACCAAAGTACAAGGGGAGACCCATCCACCATCCAACAGAGTAGTGCATAATGGATGTGACAATCCTTATAACCAGTAGGTGAGGAAGGTCTGTCTAGTATCCTATGGAGTAGTGCAAAAGGATGATACAACAATGATAACCAATACAACACATTCCCAACAAGGTAAGTACTAAAACAACCGAAGTAGTTCAACTATATTAGTACATGTGAAACAAACATGAATTACAAATTTCAAAAGAATAGTCTTACAAACATCTACAAGACATGTATGAAAACGTGCTAGCCTGAACAAGCTTCTATATTAAGAAAAAGTTCTAAGACACATATATACATCATACATGACTAGCTCCAGTAGTGGGACATTAGAGCCACTCCTTTCTCCTTAAAGAGCTGACTGAAAACTCTCAATGCTTCATGGGAGGAGCCAAGGTGAACAATCCTTTCTCATACAATGGGAGGGGTATATATCGCCAAGGGTAATGCTTGACCCTTGTGACTCTTGGACTACCCTCATGATTGTTCAACTTCCTATGACTTTTCAACTGACCTGACCCTTCATCTTCATAGTGTGTTCGTTAGAATTTCACTTTACATTACATTCAGTTACAATAGATATGGCCCATGGTAGTGATGTGGCCTTGAAAACTCATGACACAAAATGACATGACACTGCGGACATGGACTAGCTAGTTGTGGTGGAAATGTCAAGCTGTTGTTACTGCTGAGTGATGGATGTATTCTTGGATGTGCTTTGTCTTCTCCTCCGAATGGCTTGATGTTGCAGGGTCTTCAATGATATTGGTCTTGTAAGATGGTTCTATGCATGTGTTCCTTTCGCTTTCTCTTTCATGAGCTTCTTTCATCCATCTAGCTACAAGTGAGTTTTCTACCATGTTTGCTCCTTCTTCATCTCATTCATCGTCTCATGATGATATTTTAGTGAAAATGTTCCCACAATTCACTCATGACGGGACAACATCAAATCCAAAAACCTCCTAGTCTAAGATGATGCATTGTTTTCCATGGATGGGGCCCAAGATAGATGACAGGCTGGGAAGAGGGCCCAGTAACTATGCATTACACAGTTCCAGGTGACATGAAGAGAGACTGGTCACTGATATTGAGCAGTGTGCAACTCATGCTTGGTTGAGGAACTTTGGGGCAGAGTCTTCACTATCGGGGAAAACTACGTAGTGGCCATTGGGAGGTAGGATTGTGTAGTTGAGGTCACTAGTGGCAGCTGCAAGGTGGGACCTTGGGAGGCACCTTTGCATAGTTTTTTGAGGGAAGACAAGACAAGGAAATAGAGGGACTAGAGGGGACAACTCTATGCAGTTTCTGGGAGTAGTGAGTCTCGACTATGGGAGGCCACTGGGAGGACATCTCTGCATAACTCTGTAAGGAAAAGAAAGCTCAGGTCTTTGCACATTGCGAGATTCTGACAGGTGGGGAAGAGGCTTGATGAATGATCTTGTGAAATACGTAGCTCAGGTCAAGCTTTGAGGTAGTTTTTGTGCAATTCTAGGAAGGAAGGAAGACTACACACATCTAAGATTGTGCAGTGTAACTATCCTGGGGGACAACCTCAACACTATGTAGTTCTAGGTAGAAGAGCATCATCACTAAGGGCTAGGATGCACAATGTAACTTAGTCAGGGTTCGGTAAGTAGAATTTTTCAGTTGGATGGATTTTGAGGAAAATGGCCAAGTGTGTGGGGGAAGTGTGCTTTTGATGACTTGACATTGTGATCACACAACATACTTTGAAAACATCAAATCATAGACACCAAGACAAAATGACAAAGAGTTTCCCTCAATAAGATTGTCTAGAGTTAAAAGAAACAAGCGTGACACTTAGGATAGACCTTTGGATGATCATGAAGACACTTCTGCAACAACGCTTCCAACTTTCTGCATGAGTGTGATAGGTGTTTACATGGCTAGGACAACTTGTATACATGAATACGACCCTTCAAGGTCACCAGAACGGTTCAAAAATAGGACATAACAACAAAACATGTCAAAAGACAACAATTAATCCAACAAGAGAAAGTGTGAAATACACATAGAGGAAACACATGGAATGCATTTTAGTGCTTGCAACCATGCATGTCATTGAAGATAGAATGATATGACACTGATAAGTAGTCCTTCTAGCTACACTAAGAGGTGCATTTCAAAAAATATGTGCTTTGTTTTCCATACCTACCCTCCAAAGGGTTATGAATTAGATGGAGTCCTCATGTGGTCGTGATCTTGTATCACACATTGGGTTCCTTGGTCTACTTATCTTTCTTCTCATCTCCTTGAGAGTCATCTAGCATGTCATGCTTCTCTGTGGCCATTGAGAGACACAATTGTGTAGTTTCAGCGGGCAGTGAATACTGCAGGATGAGGCCCTGGGAGGACACATCTATGTAGTTTTAGGATGCAAAGTAGACTGAGAAAATGAGGTACAAAATGGCACAGTTTTAGGATGCAAGGCACTACTACAGTATGAAGCCTTAGGAGGACACATTTGTGTAGTTTGAGGATGTTGGGCGCGGGATCCCCCAAGGGCAGTTTTGGGGCTTAAAGCCCATATTTTGGTCCAATTTTGTAATTCCAATTTAAAGACTCCATATTTTATGGATGCAGAGTGCGTAGATGTTAAAGAGTCATAGTGTTATGTACTTAGGGGGGGTAATATGGGGTACCGAGGGAGGTACCCAAGGTAATAATGTAATAATGGGATGGGCCATAGTAATAAATAAGGTGGTTAACCCATGTCATGTAAGGGACCACAAGTAGTTAATAATAATGTAAGGGGCCCATGGTATTAGTTGTTGGTATGAGGAAACCATGGTAATGATGCATGGTATTGTATGTATAAGGCCTATATAGAGGCTAGAGAATCCACATGGAGAGAGATGAAGAGGAATAGTCTTGTATGATCAAGCATATGGCTTGTGGAGTATTCTCCTTCCATAAGGAGTAAATGTATGGTGTTGCCCTACCTTAAGGGTTTGATAATAAAGAAGCATTTCTATCTATTTCTATCTTGTTATTCTTGGGTTATTTATATTATCTTAATATTATTGGGTTAGATCTACAACAAGTGGTATCAGAGCTACAACAAGTGGTATCAGAGCACTTTATTGGGCAAACCGTGGAGATTTTTATTTTTATTTTTTGCAGGGATTTTTTTTTGGGTGGCGAATTTGCAGATCAGATCTATATGTTTTGATGCTAGATCTATAGAATCTAATTACAGATCTATATTCCTTGTGAAAAAATACCCAAATTCAAAAAAAAATCAGTTGAATCGGAGTCCGGATGAAGGAGATATCGCTGATTTAAAAATCAGTGGGGTTGCAGACAATTTTCAAGGTAGCGAGTTTTGTGGGGCAGATCTAGAAATCCCGGTGCTAGATCTGCAAGATCTAATTGTAGATCTGGAATCTTTGTGAAAAAACACATGATTTCAAAAAAAAATCAGTCGAATCGGAGTCCGGATGAGGGAGATATCGCTGAATTAAAATCAGCTCTTTTTGCAGAAATTTTGGGTGACGGC
The DNA here is from genome assembly GCA_000404065.3 of Pinus taeda. Lineage (NCBI taxonomy): Eukaryota > Viridiplantae > Streptophyta > Pinopsida > Pinales > Pinaceae > Pinus > Pinus taeda. The sequence goes on along the minus strand of APFE031374496.1, from coordinate 125,485 downwards.
GGGAGAGTAGCAGCGCAGATCTGAAATTTCAAGTGCCTGAATCAAGATTTCTACCACATGGGCAGATGCAGAGTGGTTGTTCCATTTCTAAAAACAGGTTATAATAGAGATTCTAAGCAATATTGACGGATCTGTGACCATTTCAATTTTTCACCAATATTTATGTGATGGCGGGCCTAGATCGGAATCCGAGGGAGTTGTATAAATTTGACGGTTCTCACCCGCCCGCATGGCTAGCACAAATGGACTAGTATTTCAAATTGAATCGTCTCCAAGATGATTGGACTAAGCTGGGAGTGGGGACCATGTACTTGGACAATGAACGATGGCAATGGGCGGAATGGCATCAACGTCACAATGAACCTTTTGCGAGTTGGGCCCAATTTGCCAAAGCTCTTATAGAGCGCTTTGACCGTAAATCAAATATTGTGGATAAGCACACACAGACAGATACACAGCCTAGCAAAGCTGTTATTTTTACAAGAAAGAAGGAAACCAAGGAACCAAAAGGGTTATTTTTGGCTGGTATCTGGGTATTGCAGGTTCAAGGATTGATTCAGAAGGAGAAAATCATTGTGTCTATCAATCCGAGTTGCAAACAAAATCTTATAAATTTCAACTTGGCAAAGAAATTGCAAGTCCCAGCAAAACAAATTGAACATACATAGGTTGATAATGAGGATGTTCAAGTGTAAAAGGATTTGAAGATTTCTATGGATAAATATGTGTTGCATGGTGATTTTTATGCTTCAGAGATGGATAATATGGATGTTGTTTTGGGATATCCTTTGATGGAATCCGTGGGTACTATCAATATTAATGTACAGAAGAAATTCCTGAAGCTATGGTATAAAAAGAAGAAAA
>APFE031374496.1:52443-105632 GCA_000404065.3 Pinus taeda | reverse complement strand
TCTATATTCTAAAACAGGAAATTTAAACCTAGGGAGACCAAGATTAAACTGTTTGGACCTCCTTTTAACTAAAAATAGTGATACCAGGATAACTTTACAAAATTTGAATGCAATTGGATGAATTTGAAGTAGCCTTCTTCATTTGGAGACTGTTTGAGCAAATATGGAGCATTGCAGCAAGCAAAGTACGACATATTTGGCCTGTGAAATGCCAATCATGAAAAATGAATACCTGTTGCAGCAGGAGCTAACAGTGGCCAACCCTTCATCAAGATTCAAAAGCATATTGCAAGGCATGTGATGTATGTCAAAGAATAGGCAAGCCATCGTAAAGGGATGAAATGCCTTTGAATCCACAAATGACATTGCAACCTTTTGAAAAGTGGGCAATAGATTTTGTGGGACCCATTAAACCTTAAGGAAAGACAGGTTTGAGGTATATTATCACTGCGATAAAGTATTTGACTCGTTGGGCGAAAGCATAGCTAGTGAAGGATTGCACGGGGGTGACTGCTCTCGAATTTTATGTTTGAATAGGTACTGGCATGATTTGGATGTCCGAAGATCTTGATGAGTGATTGTCGTACACACTTCCTGAATGAGAAGATCAACGCACTCACAGAGGAATTTCAGATGTATCATCAAAAGAGCACACCTTATCACCCTTAGGCTAATGAGATAGTGGAGGCGTTCAACAAAGTGCTTGAAAACACAATGACAAAGGTATGCAATGCTCAACAAAGTGATTGGGACCTATGCATACTTGTAGGGGCTTGTCGAATGACATGCATGAAACTGATGGGATAGACACCTTTTAGGCTTGTCTATGGAGTGGAAGTCATAATGCCTATGGAATACATCATGCATAGTCTGTGCATAGTAGCACTCACAAGTATGATGGATCGCAGAGCTTTGGAGGAGAGGCTCGTGCAGTTGGATGAGCTCGAAGAAGAACAATTTTTGGCTGGATTTCACTAGCAGGTCCAAAAGCAGTGTGAAAAGGCATGACACGATCGCCATATCAAGTTATGCACATTCAAGGTAAATGATCTGGTGTTGTTGTATGATAGTAAGTTTGATAATTCCCAGGGAAGTTCAAGATGCACTAGTTAGGGCCGTATTTTATTAAGGAGATTACTGATGGAGGCGCGATACAATTGGTCAAGTTAAATGGATAACTCTTCCTAGGAAAGATGAATGTCAGTAATTTGAAGCCATACATCGGTGATCCGAGGATGTGACTATATGGAAATAGCATAGTCTTAGCACTATAGGTAGCTGAAAGGAGGCGCAGGACTATAAACTACACTGCTCGGGAGATGTGTGATGTCAGGATTGTGCAAAGCATTGAAGTGTCACAGGGTCTGCGACAGTGAAAATACAGTGGTGCTGGTGCGTAGGTTTGCTAGAAGGTGACCGTTAAAGTCACTATTCACGATTTGATGGTTGGTTTCGGGCCAAATGGAGTAGGCGACAAACATTTAAGGTGAACTTTATGGGTTAAATTCTTGAAAATTTGCTGCCAATCTAGCATTAATGAGCTCAATGTGGGGGGAACGGTCGAATTCAAATTCAAAAGGCCCTATGAATTACAAGTAGCTATCCAGTGGAAAACACTTGGAAATTTGAGAACTGATTTGTTGTGCTATCAAGTGTTTATGGACTTGTCAAGCATTGAGGCTTTGAGAGCAAGTTCAGTGTTTGAAACATTTCCAAAGGAGATGCAGGAACTTTTAACCTGACTGATGTTGACACCCATAGAAGCCACATAGGAGATTGCGGAAGTAGAAGCCCTAGAGAGCGCTGGAGAAATAGTAGAGGTCCCTAAATCAACCCACACACTCCGACCTAAGAAGGATAAGCAGAATATGATCCTGGTGTGCATCTCGCCCATAAACCCATAGAGGAATAAACTCATCTTTTTGGAAAAGGGGAAAGCCATTAATCTGGAGGCCAAAGAGGAGGAAGAATTTGAAGAAATCCTGGTGGATGAAGAGGATGTAAAGATGGAAGTTGAAACCCAAGGTGTGGAACCTCTGACCCATTTACTTGAATATGTGCCTCCATGAAAGGGTAAAGCCAAGGTGCTGAAGGATATAAATGAGAGCAAGAGATCTCTACAAAATCCGCTGCTCCCTAACGATATTATTTTTGAGGGACCGCACTTGGGGTAGGTTCCTGTGTTAAAATTTGAATATTGGGACCTCATAGACCACAAGAAGTTCCCACATTCAATGAATGATTAGCTAATGCACCAAAGTATCGACACGACTACTGGAACAATTTAATTGGAGCTGCGGAAATGGCTCAAGGGTGTAGAGAAATCAGGGTTGCTAAACCTACTCTCAGTGCCACACTACCACTGCGCCCCAGTGATCGTCTTCATCATCAGGCAGCTACTCTGCTTGGTGCATGATGGGTGCTTGTGGATGGAGGAGCCCATCCCCATCACAAACCATCTGATTCACTGAATTATACACCTACCTTACTTAGGAGAGGATACAACTATCATTTTAGAGGGAAAAGGTGGCAAGTTGGCCCTCACAGAGGTAATGAAAAAGAAGTTTAAGTTAGAGAAGAAGAAGCGAGGGTATGCCATCTCCAACATCAATAACCTTGCAGTCAAGGTCATGACACAGATATTGGCAGGGAAAGTGATGCGAAGTGCCATGTGGATGAGGTGCCTGTGCCAATGGTTGCGCTAGTGGCTCAATGTGTAGAAGGAATCTAGTTCAACTGGGTGAACTACTTATGCGGTGAGTTCCTTGCGAACTGTCACAAGGCTCAAGAGCAACGAAAAACATTTCATTACACGTGGCTCCTATTGTCGATCGTACTAGTGGCATGGGAGATGCTTGAGGATAGCCAATTCCCCTCGGTTGCTCCAGACCTTCTAGAGGCAGTGAAGTACGCTTCACTATGGCTGACCAAGGATGCACAATGGATCAGAGAAAGCAACATATTTTGGGTGCTAATGGAGATGAATATCCAGATGGGTATCAATTGCAAGCTGTGGTTGTCGGCCAAAATATACAACATTTTATAGAGATTTGTAGAGTAAAGCGGATTTTCACCATGTTTTCATTAGGGCGCGGAAGGACCCTATGAAGACGTGGCATGCCCTACTGTTCTTGGCGACTGATGATGTCATTTTCACAGTCCTTGAGTCTTGGCCGCCGGAGTGGCACACTCTAGCTAGCTCTGCAGTGGAAATGGACAAGTCCACCATACATCACAAGAAGGAAGAGACAAAACTTCGGATGGCATAGCTAGCAGAAAAGCGCAGGAAGGAAGAAGCAATGACTAAGTCCTAGGCAGTGCGTGACACTGTGAAGATGGCAAAACAATAGAAAAAAGGAGAAGAAGAGCACGAAGGATAGAATTCACGTTCGCCCAAACTAGAGTTAGACACAGAATAGGGTGGCATGGACCTGCAGATGACATCCACCCAAATCAAGCATCCACGACCAAGAGAGTAGATAGTGCCACGAAAGAAGACAAAAGCATCAAATACTTCTTTTGACCCAATCACCCTCACTAAGGGGGATTTACATGATATCAACGAAACGGTGAGGGATGTCATTATGGAGGCCCTCCAACAATTTGAAGAATAACAACAGATGGTATTGGGGGTTCTTTGAATAGAGTTGCAAGAGCTGTAGGTTCGCACTCCATAGGTTGGCACAGTGTCCACCAGCCTCATAGTTGGCACTTCAGCTGTTGAAGAAATGTTGCACAAAAGGGTGACCAACATGATAGTGTTACTAGATGAAGCACTCATTATGGAGAATGAGGCTGATAGGCCTACAGTTAGCAGTTTGAAAGTGGTCGGAATAAACATGGCTACGCTCCCTCAAGGGACGCCTTATCTCTTACAGGATGGAGTCACCGCAGAACTTCGGGTGAAGGAGAGTCGTGCTCTATAGGTCATGAGCGAGCAACGCATCAACATTGAGCAGTTGGGTGTACAACATAATGAGGTAGTGGAGCAAAACAAATAGATAATGCAGGTTGTGGAGGAAGCCTGCTAGATGGTCCCAAAGTTGGCCATTCAAGCAAAGAAACTAGTAGAGGTGCGCATATGTAAATTAGCTATAGGGGTGCACGACGCAAGAACAGAGATGGATAGGGTTCAGTTGGAGCTAAACCTACAGATCACAAAATTGTAGTTGAAGGATCAACCTTCAACTCCACCGGAGGTCAGAGATCAGCATGCCACCACAGTTACAACAATGATCGCGGTGATTGACAGTGTAGTGACAGACTACATGTAGATCTTCGAATAATCATTCGAGGTCCTAACCACCTTGCAGGAGGACTCGAATGTAGAGCTCCTAGAGATAGAGGTGCATGAGCTACAACAGAGGTATGATGAGGTAAAAGGAACCGCGCAGATGATTTCCGTTATAAAAAGGCTTGCATGGATGTAGTAGGAAAACCCGCTCAAGGAACAGGTGAATGCCGCTCGACAAGAAGAAGTAGTCTTGAAAGTGCACCTACAGTCATGGATCAACGAGGCTTATGCAATCACAAACTCCATTGAAGCGAAGCTTGTGCAACTGCAAGTAACTCAGCAAAGGATTTAGGGCAGTAGTTCAGCAACAGTGGTCACCAAATAGCGCGTGGAGAAGTCCAGCAAGTGGCCACTTAGTGCATTGCTGAAGTTGTAGCGATTCAAACACAGATGGGAAGTCTTTGCGCTCAGATCTCCGCACCTATAGAGTGGCTTGAGGGTGAGTCATGATGTTTGTGTTGGGGGCTTGTTGGGCGCCGGATCCCCCAAGGGCAGGTTTGGGGCTTAGAGCCCATATTTTGGTCCAATTTTGAAATTCCAATGTAAAGACTCCGCATTTTGTGGACATGGAGCGTGTAGATGTTAAAGCATCATAGGATTGTCTGCCCTTATTTTGATAATGTAATGTTAGCTGTAGAAGATCTACCCATGGTCCACGGACCATGGGATTGTATAAATAGAGCTAAGCTCTAAGTAGTTAGAGGCATCAATAATGGATTAAGATCGAACATGTATGCGAGATAGCTCTGAAGTAAAAGTCTAAGTTTTGGGTTGTAGCGTAGGTATAGGCTCTAAAATTGAGTGCGCAGAGGCCTAGAAGTCCACAACTAAGTGTGTGGACCCTTGCAACTGAGTGTGCAGGGTGAATCGAGTTTGTAATTATCTGGAAGTATTAATAAAGAGACATATTCTATCATTTCTACTTCTTTATTTCTTATATATGCATCTGTTATATTGGGTATGAATTTCACCTCTAATTCTTATATGATGCACGAATGTGTATAGTTATATTGGTTAAGTGAACACAAGTAAGAACATCTATTTACACGAAGAAAACTAAGATCTGATAATAAGATAAGTAAGATACTTAGCCTAGTTTGGGAAATATTGCAGTTCACTTTTACACGGAGCAAACTAAGATATGATAATAAGATAAGTAAGATTCTTAGCCTAGTTTGGGAAATAATGCAGTTCACTACCCTAGCAGCGCGAAAGGACTTCAGCCCTTGGTTAGGGCTACATGAAAGTCAATTGTGACACTTCGCAAAAGTATTGAAGGGTAGAGCAGAGGGATAAGTAACCTCTGTGAAGGTAAGAATACTTAGAATAAACTGACATCACAACCATTTCAAGGGTATAGAAACTTAGTTCCAACATTCCCCCATAATGCTTCGGGTTAGACTTTAGTCCGTGCTCCTTGGGCTGATGCTGAAAGGGCCAGTAGTGTAGGGATTTGTTTGGCTAACTAACACTAAACCTAGGTCAGGCCCCCTCAAGCCAACAGAGGATGTAAGGTGAGCTAGGTAGCTGAGATGCCTAAGCGGAAAAATTGCGTAGTTTCTGGAGACAATGGGTTTTAGATGAAGGAAGGACATTGGAGGAAACCAATATGTAGTTTTGAATGCCAAGGGAGGTTGGGCTTTCTTCACATTGTGCGGTTCCAACAAGCAAGGGAAAATCTTGAGGGTTGCATACACGAAGTGCATAGTTTAGGAAAGATGGATGAGGCTCGCTTGCTAGGGAAACTCTGGAATTTGGCCAAGGGTGGGATCAATGGAACTAATGTGAATAGTGATAGAACTATAGAATTTTCTGTACAAATCAGCTAGCTTACTGATATCATGCAGAAATTTCACCTACAGATCAAATTGATATATGCAATGTACTAAAGCATAATACTAGATCTACATCTACCATAAACTTTGAGGAAGCTAATCAACCATGAGCAACAATAAGCATGAACACATATAAATGATAAGAAGGAATCAATCACACATAACACAGAAGAATTTATCCGGGGAAATCACCAGCCTAAAACCCCATCTCTGTATTATCAATCAAGTGGAAATACTCAACAACATACAAAAAGAATAAGCTCAAAAGATATCCTGCTCTCTCTGTACTCTAATAATGTCGCTCATGGACTATCTAGGCCTGTATATATAGGCTCCACAAGTCCTCGAAGCCCCTATTTCCTTGCACATTTTTGATTGGGGTTCAATTACATAACATGTGTGAATTGGTCCCAGTCATACCTGCTTTCAACCTCAGGTCCAACTACACAATCCATGAGGAATAATAGTCTTTCTGCATGTAAGGAATATTAACAAGGAATATCCTAGCAACTGATAGTACATTGTCCCTCCATCTGATCTCAACTGGGTCTCTGTCTAACCTACCATGCATCCGTTATCCATGAGAGAATACTCAGTTATCTGAAAATAATAGTTGTCACATGCATGCAAGCATCAACAAACTATATCTCATTAATTTAACAACTTGTTAAGTTAATCTAACTGGACTTGACTAAGTTAAAATAAGTCAAATGATCCTTTGAATATATAACTCATCCTTAATTCCTCAATCAATGGAGCAAATCAAGGACACATTCCCCAATTAGTGGAGAAATTATTGCATGTTCTCACAAAGACTTCAAGTTTGATTTTTGTTAAATAATTAACTCAAACTGAATTAATTAATTAACATTCAAACTACTGGTAAGACCAAATTCGAATTTTATTTCCTATTTCTAGTCCAGGGACTGACTAAAATAGGAATCCACACTGCACTGCTAAAAATATAACTTCTATTTTTAGCACTTCCATTTTTCATTCCCTGTTGCCCAATCCAGCACCGATGCCCAAACTTCTATTTTTAGCAGTGCTATTTTTAGCACTTCTATTTTTAGCAATTTATTGTTGCCAATTTTCAACACCCCCTTTCAACAAGAAAGGCTTCCTCTCAAACCCAATCTTACACCTTGGAGTGTTCTGCATGCAACACATCTACCAAGTGTGGTTGCTCTAGAAATTATCGGAATGAAAAATTCCCAACTAACCTCTCTGTTGGGCTAGAAACATACTCTCATGTGGAAGCTCTACTTGCTACTGACAAGTGCTCCCTCTCTAACCTCTGGGCTACTACAACATCTCCATTCATCTCGCACTGTTGCACCCTTCTCTATGCTACCCTGCACTGTGCAACACACTTGTTCCTCTTGCATTGTTGCAGCCTTCATGCTCTGCACTATCCTAGGATTCCCTACACTGTAGCTCTCTTTATTGTTCCATCTACATCTATCTCTACCCAATCAGCCAGTTCTTACTACTCCTCATCGAGGATCCCGTAGCAAAGTCGAATCAAAGAGGTTGGATACCTCAAGGATCCTGCCCCTCCTCCTTGGGACGATCACTCTACATCGCTCCACCTCCTACCTGGAGGTATGGCTGCATGTGATCCCTCAGCCCACTTGGCTCAAAGTTTCCCCCTACTGGAGGTCTCTGCATGAGTAGATTTCTCTAATCGATCTCCTCTCAGCTTCCCCTATTGTGGTTGCTCCATAACCTCCTGAAGCTGTTGCACCAATCGTGGCTCCTTCACAATCGTTTGAGACTTCTTCTGGCGTTGCATGTTGAGAGGTAATGTACTCTCTATCTCAACCACTAGGTCTCCATTAGTTTCCTTGATTCTAAAGGCTTTTCATGCATCTTGAACCTCAAGAGCATATAGGTTCTTGACCCATGAACCAATCTGCTTCACCTGTCTGGTGATGATATGTCTAAGGAAAACCTTTCCCTTACTGAAGACTACATCATAGCCTCTGTCTTCCAGCATCATGATTGACACCAAGTTTCTTTTCAGTCCTAGTACATACTTGACATCGGTTAAGGTAAGGCGAGCTCCATGCTCCCTCTAAAAAATAACTGTGCCTACACCTCAGACACTATACTTTTCATCATTACCCATTTCTATGAGTATCTGGAGATATTTCTCCTACAAGGTACTGAACAAACTCTTGTCACCAGTCATGTGGAAAGAAGCTCCACTATCAAGAAACCAACCACTTCCCACCATGGATGAAACCATGCATGTGAAGAGTGTGAAATCTAGCTTGAATGGTGAAGCAAGTGCCTCACCTTCAGATCCTTCCTCGGATCGCTTCTTGGATTTCCTCAGTGGACAATTTGTAACAAAATGGCCCACCTCATGACAATGAAAGCATCACACTTTTGATTTGTCAAACTTCTTGTCACCATGGGAAGAACTAGACTCAGGAAGAGAAACCTTCTGCTTCCCCTTCTTCACCTTACTTGCTAAGGCACAATTCTCTCCATCCTCCATGATGAAGAACCATCTCTGGTGCTTCGTCTGATCTCCTCTTGCATCAAATCTGACCATAGTCAGTCCCAATCTGGAAATTTCTCTCTTCCATTAACAGAGTCCTAGTAGCTATGCCAGCTCTTAGGAAGTTCGAGGAGTGCAAGACTCACCATGTCATCATTAGCTGTCACGACCCCTACACTTGCAAGCTCATCCTTGCATGTGGTGAGCTTGGTCAGATACATAGAGATCGTGTCACCCTTTTCACACTTGATCTTTCGAAGTTTGTCCTTCAGTGCTAGCTTCCTCTGATCACTACTCTTCTGATAAAGGTCTTTTAATGTTTTCCACATCGAAAATGGATTCTCCTTCCCATGGAGGCTCAAGACTATGTGATCTTGAACTCCCTCCAGGATGATTCTCCTAGCTCTAGCCACACACTTCTTCCATTTAGCTAGTTGAGTAGCATCAATCAACTTCTAGACTTCTTGATCAATGAAGTCCTTTAGACCATTATTTTCTAGTACTGCCTCCATGTGATCCTTCCAAGCTATATAGTTTGAGCTGCCATCCAGTGCATACTCAAGCCTCAAACCATAGAATTCCATCGGTGAAATAGATGTGATAAGAACTCAATTCAATATTCAGAAACCACAAACTTCTTCCTTCTTGTATACTGTTCTTCCTTGATAACCTGTGCTCTGATACCATGTAGAATTTTTCTACAAATTAGCTAGCTCTGATACCATGTAGAATTTTCTCTACAAATCAGCTAGCTCACTGATATCATGTAGAAATTTCACCTGCAGATCAAATTGATATATGCAATGTACTGAAGCATAATACTAGATCTACATCTACCATAAACTTTGCGAAAGCTAATCAACCATGATTAACATCAAGCATGAACACATATAACTGATAAGAAGGAATCAATCACACATAACATAGAAAAATTTATCTGGGAAAAGCACCAGCCTAAAATCCCATCTCTGTATTATCAATCAAGTGGAAATCCTCAACAACATATAACAAGAATCAGCGCAAAAGCTATCCTGGTCTCTCTGTACTCTGATGATGTAGCTCATGTACTTTCTATGCTTGTATATATAGGCTCCACAAGTACTCCAAGCCCCTATTTCCTTGCATAGTTTTGATTGGGGTCCAATTACATAACATGTGTGAATTGGCCTTAGTCATACCTGCTGTCAACCTCAGGTCTAACTACGCAATCCATAAGGAATAATATTTCTTCTACATGTAAGGAATATTAATAATGAATATCCTAGCAACTGATAGTACATTGTCCCTCCATTTGATCTCAGTTGGGTCTGTGTCTGAACTACCATGCATTAGTTATCCATGAGAGAATGCTCAAATAATAGTTGTCACATGCATGCAAGCATCAATAAACTATATCTCATTAATTTAACAACTTGTTAAATTAATCTAACTGGACTTGACTAAGTTAAACTAAGTCAACTGATCCTCTCAATATAGAACTCATCCTTAATTCCTCAAACAATGGAGAAAATCAAGGACACATTCCCCAATTAGTGGAGAAATTATTGCATGTTCTCACAAAGACTTCAAGTTTGATTTTTGTTAACTAATTAACTCAATCTAAATTAATTAATTAATATTCAAATTGTTGGTAAGAGCAAATTCAAATTTTACTTCCTATTTCTAGTCTAGTGACTGACTAAAATAGGAATCCACACTGCACTGCTAAAAATGGAACTTCTATTTTTAGCACTTCCATTTTTCATTCCTGTTGCCCATTCCAGCACTGATGCCCAACTGCTATTTTTAGTAGTGCTATTTTTATCTCTTCTATTTTTAACAATTTCTTGTTGCCAATTTTCAACAAGAACTTGACTACGATCACACACTTGAACACATAGTGATACAACATAGACCATCTAGAACATGTAAAACATAATTCAATTAACGCAACAACCTTTGTGGCAACTTAAGGCAAGTGCGGCTCTGATGATAGACTTTGGAAGGATAAAGTTGACACTTGTGTAAGAGTGCGTGAAATGAGTGGGAAACATGTATATGTGGTGAGGAAAATTGAAGCAGGAGCATGTGACTTAGAGGGAAAAATCTTCAAACATATTTAAAAAAATTCAAAAAAATCTACAGGCAAGGTAGTGGGGTCCTTTAGCTAGCAAATTTCCATGCTTTCCTAGTTTATGACAAGAATAGAATTAGGAATAAATCATGGTAAAATATTCACTTCTGGATAGCTGTAACAAAGCTTTACGCTTTAAATCACTCTATGTAAAAGCATGCTTTTATAAAGGATAATGGCCGAGAAAGGCTTTATCTATTGATTATAAATAAAATGACGGGAGGCTCATAGTTAGAGTAGTGCTTGGAAGTATTATCCTTTGAAGAAACCTCTCTCTATGTATCTACATTAATAGTTCTCTATTAGTTGATAATTATACGCGTGTATCAGTTCATGTGCTTCTTCTGAGTTTGAATATGGATAAATTGGTCTTATTTTCCCATGAATGTTTAGTCTGGAGCCTTTAAGATTACTTTTCCTTCATATCGGCGAGCGCAGGCTCTTAAATTGTTTCATAGACTTTGGCAGGTAAACTCTGTTTTACACAGAGAATTTTATTAAACCTTAGTCTGAACGTAGCTCTGGACTTGAAATTTTAGCGATTCTGGTTCATACCCATATCAGGTCCAAACCTTTATTGCATCGCCTAATCACAAGTGGAGTTGAAAGTGTTGTGGAACTGCTGAGGTCCGAAACCCCGATAAGCTTGGACCCGAAATATTATATAGCGGGTTGGATAAATTTCCAGGTCCGCAAGGACTGTCACATCACACAATTGAAGTGGGAGGAGTCTATTGTGTGGTATTTCAGAATTTCCAATAGCGATTGCTGATAGCTACGCATTATCACATTAGAGGAAGAGAGTTACAAGGCCTGTTTTAAAGCACCGATAGAATTATTGGCGTAATATGCGATTCTTTGAATTTTAAGCACTGATAGTGTTAACTCTTCAGAATTAACACAAGACTATTTATAAGCTATGACAGTGACATTAAGCGTCGATAGTGTATTTTGTTCCTTTGGAACAAAATTCCCGCGATTGTGTATTTTGTGTGGAAAACGCAGTTTCCTCATTTTTAAAGAGCTGATGATGTTTTAATGTAATTCTTTTGGAATTATAGTCCAGGTAGAGTATAAGGGATCTATTTAGTAAATTGTGGTTATAACAGGAATTGCTATTGTGGAGGAAAACCATGAGGCTGTCAGTTTAATTGTAAATGACTGATATGCTGATAAGTAGAGAAGAAGGAATTTGGCTATATTGAAGATTTTGTAGCGAGATTTGAGAGTTTGTCCATATCGCCTGCAGCCAGGCCACCGTTAATGATATTAGAGTAGCCATCTGACATTGGATTGGATCTAAAAAGTAGGAGTAGGAAGGTTACTATGGCTTTCAGATTTGGAAGAGGATGTGCACGTGGTGGAAGAGGATAGCCTGTTGCAAACGCTGAAGTAATGGAAGATGTACAACAGATGCAAGCTAGATTGGATGCATTAACAACAGGCAGGAACATAAATGATGGAGATGTTAGTGAACCTGAGGTTGAAGTTGCAGAGTAGGAAGCTGTAGCAGTTACTCTTGAGATGAGGTTCTTTCAGTCGGTATTGAGATCCATGGCCAGGCCAAAGACCGAGGTATTAATATATGAATGAGGACTGAATCCAGAAGAATTAATAGACTAGATTAATGGGATAGAGAAATTCTTCAATTATGAAGAAACAAAAGATGAGAAGAAAGTCAAGTTTGTTGTCACCAAGTTAAAAGGCCATGTAGCACTTTGGTGGGATGGTGTGTAGGCAGAAAGGAAGAGACTTGGCAAGCAACCATCAAGAATTGGAGCAGGATGCTGGCAAAGCTAAGAGGTAAATTTCTACCAAGTAATTATCAACAAAACTTTTTCAGACAGATGCAGAATCTTAGACAAAGATCTATGACAGTGAAAGAATATATAGAGGAATTCTACAAGTTAAGCACAAGAGCTGGAGAAGCCCAGGATACAGGTGAGAATGTGGCTAGATATGTGAATGGCATTAGGATGGACATTCAAGATGAAATAATTCTACTGTCTCCTAAAACAGTAGAGGAATCTTATCAGATAGCACTGAAAGCTAAAGAAAAACTCATGTGGAAGCAGTCTGCCAGAGGGAGAGGTACTTTCCTAGGAAGGGGAAGTCAAGGTGGTAGAGGAAGATCTACAACACCTAAAGATGTAGCTATCTATAGCTTAACCCAACATGCACCCACAAGAGGTGATGCAAGAGGCAGAGGGATTTTTTCAAGAGGAAGAGGAGGCAGAGGAACAGGTAGAGAAATAATATGTTACAGATGTAACAAGTTGGGACACAGATCTTTTGAGTGCCCAGAGAATGTAGAAAAAAATCAAAGGAATGCACTTGTTGCTCCAGTTGATGGAGAATAACCAGCAACAATAGTGACAAAAGAAGAAAATATACCAGAGAGAGGATAATCTTTGGTAGTTAATAAAGTTTTTCTCAAGCCAGAAAAGGAGATAGTTGAACCATAACAAAGAAAGACTTTATTCAAGACAATGTGTAAAGTCCAAGGGAAATGTTGCCAGATGATCATTGATAGTGGCAACACTGATAATTTGGTCTCTACAGAAGTGGTGGAGAAATTGAAGCTGAAAACAATGAAACATCCAACACCTTACAAGGTGTCATGGTTGCAAAAGGGACATCAACTGTTGGTAAATGAATAGTGTGAAGTGATATTTCAGGTGGGAAAGTATAAAGATAAAATTGTATGTGATGTGATGCCAATGGATGTGTGCCACATATTGCCTGGAAGACCTTGGCAATATGACAGAGGAGCCATGCATGATGGAAAAAGAAACACCCACAAGTTTGGAAAGGATGGTATCAATCATATGTTGCTACCTCTGCAAGAATAAGATGTACCTGGAAAGAAGACTGATCCAAAAACTCTATTACTTGGAGGAAAGGAATACTTGAAGTAGATTGAAGAGAATGAGGTAAATTTTGTTGTAAATTGCAAGCCCAAGGTAATAATGACTTCTACTAAAATTTCTGATTTACCCATTGAAATTCAAGAAATGTTGGAGAAATATTGTGATATTATTGTCGATGATTTGCCTAATGAATTACCACCCATTAGAAGAATCAACCATCATATAGATTTGACACCTAGAGCAAGTCTACCTAACAAATCAACTTATAGAATGACTCATATAGAAAATGAAGAAGTTAGAAAGCAGGTGCAAGGATTGCTTGACAAAGGGCTGATTAGAGAAAGCTTGAGTCCTTGCACAGTACCAATAGTGCTAAGTCCAAAGAAAGATGGAGGCTGGAGAATGTGTACAGATTCAAGAGCCATCAATAAAATTACAATCAGATACAAATTTCCATTATCTAGAATTGAAGATTTAATGGATTGCTTGAGTGGAGCAAAGTATTTTTCAAAACTAGATCTTAAAAGTGGGTATCATTAGATAAGAACGTGAGGGGATGAGTGGAAAATCTCTTTTAAGACAAATGAGGGACTGTATGAGTGGAGAGTAACACCTTTTGGGTTGTAAAATGCACCGAGTACATTTATGAGACTCATGAATGAATTTTTTAAAGATTTCATTAGTAAATTTGTAATAGTATATCTAGATGATATATTAGTTTACAGTAGGTCTAAAGAGGAGCATATGAGGCATTTGAATTATGTCTTACAAAGGCTGCAGCAAGAGAAATTATTGTTGAATTTGAAGAAGTGTTCATTCATGAAAGAAGAGTTAGTGTACTTGGGTTTTTTTATTTCTGCTAAAAGGCTGAATATGGATCTAGAGAAGATCAAAGCAATTATGGAGTGGCCTTCACCCAAGAGTGTTTTTGAGGTAAGGAATTTTCATGGTCTTGCTAGCTTTTATAGAAAATTCATCAAGAATTTTGGCAAGATAAATGCACCTATTATTGAGACCATAAAGAATGATAAACAACCATTTAGATGGACTGCTGAAGCAGAGAAGAATTTTCTACTGTTAAAGAAAAAAATCATTGAAAATCCTATTTTGGTTCTGCCTGATTTTAACAAACCTTTTCAAGTGAAGTGTGATGCCAACGGAGAAGCAATTGGAGGTGTTTTAAGCCAGGAAGATAGACCAATAACCTATTTTATTGAAAAGTTGAATGATTCAAAAAGGAAGTATTCTTCTTACGACAAGGAGTTCTACGCAGTTGTGTAGTCATTAAAAAAATGGAGGCATTATTTAATGTCAAAAGAATTTATCCTTTATTCAGATAACCATGCACTCTAGTTTATAATGCAACAGCCAAAGCTCAGTGAGAAACATGCTAAATGGGTAGACTATCTTCAAGGTTTCCACTTTGTTTTGAAGCATATAAATGGGTAGTCAAACAAAGTTGCAGATGCCTTAAGTAGGAGGAATGTATTATTTCAAGAGAGTCAAATCCAAGTGTTGGGTTTTTATTTTCTTAAGGAATTATATGAGACCGATTTAGATTTTAAAGAGGCATGTGAGGCTTGTAAAAATCCTGTTTTGGTGGATAGGAGTAAATGGTTGGATTACTTCTTACAAGACGGGCTATTATTTAAGAAAAATTAGCTGTGCATACGAAACTGTTCGATGAGGGAAAATTTAACCAAAGAAAAACATAGTGGAGGACTTGTAGGACATTTTGGTGTGGAGAAGACTTATGACTAGCTAAACAGATTTTATTTCTGGCTAAAAATGAAATCTGAAGTGGAGAAGTATGTGAGAACTTGCAAAGTCTGTCAATATGCAAAGGGAAAGAGCCAAAACAGATGTTTGTATATCCCATTACCAATTCCAGATAGGCCTTGGGATATAGTCAATATGGATTTTGTGTTGGGCTTACGAAAGACTCAAAGAGGTAATGATCCAATTTTTGTTGTAGTGGATATTTTAAAAAATGGCACACTTTATTCCATGTTATAAAACTAGTGATGCTTCTCACATTGCTAAATTGTTTTTTAAGGAGATTGTAAGATTGCATGGGTTTCCCAAAAGTATTGTCTCAGACAGGGATTCCAAATTTGTTGGACATTTCTGGAGGACACTATGGAAGAAGTTGGGAACTAAATTAAGTTTCAGTTCTGCCTATCATCCACAAACTGATGGATAGACTGAAGTGGTGAACATGAGTTTAGGAAATCTTTTAAGGAGCCTTACTGCAAAACACCCAAAGCAATGGGATCAAGTGTTAGCACAAGCTGAGTATGCATATAATGACTCACCTAATAGGAGTACAGGATAGAGTCCATTCCATATTGTTTATGGAATGCATCCAAGAGGAGTAGCTGAGTTAAGAAACTTGGGAAAAGAAGAGATGAAAAGTGCATAGGGTGAAGACTTTGCTTCAGAAATGCAGGGAATACATGAACAAGTGAAGCAACAACTGCAGAATAACAACATCAAGTATAAAACCAAAGCAGATATGAGGAAAAGAGAGATGAAATTTGAAGTTGGAGATCTAGTTTTAGCACATCTCAAAAAGGAGAGGTTTCCAAAGAGGAAGCATAACAAACTAAAGTTCAAAAAAATCGGACTGTGCAGATCGTTGAGGAAATTTTCTACAAATGCCTATGAGATTGAGTTACCCCCTGATGTTGGGATATCGCCGATTTTTAATGTTACAGACTTGTACAACTATGAAAGTGGAAATACAGATGATATAATGCAAGATCAAGAGATCTAAGAGATTGACTGGATAAAACAGTTACCCACAGTAAGGAATTTGTAGCCAGAGAGAATTTTGGACAAGAAGGTGTTTAAGAAGACAAGGGGATGAGAGTACTTCCAATATTTGGTAAAATGAAAGGATCTACTAACCACTGAAGCTACTTTGGTTACAGAGGACATGCTATAGAAACTGGACAGTTCTATAGATGAACTCATGGACAGAAGCCCATGAAGACTTTTGTCCTTAGGAGTCTGATGCAGGAGCATGTGAATTAGAGGGAAAAATCTTCAAACATATTAAAAAAAATTCAAAAAAATCTACAAGCAAGGGAGTGGGGTCCTTTAGCCAACAAATTTCCATGCTTTCCCAGTTTACGATAAGAATAGAATTAGGAATAAATCATGCTAAAATATTCGCTTATGGATAGCTGTAACAAAGCTTTACACTTTAAATCAATCTATGTAAAAGCATGCTTTTATAAAGGATAATGGTCGAGAAAGGCTTTGTTTATTGATTATAAATAAAATGATGGGAGGCTCATAGTTAGAGTGGTGCCAGAAAATATTATCCTTTCAAGAAACCTCTCTCTGTGTATCTACATTGATATTTCTTTGTTAATTGATAATTATATGCGTGTATTAGGTCAAGTGCTTCTTCTGAGTTTGAATATGGATAAATTAGTCTTATTTTCCCTTGAATGTTTACTTTGGAGCCTTTAAGATTTCTTTTCCTTCATATCGGTGAGCACATGCTTTTAAATTGTTGCATAGAGTTTCACAGGCAAACTCTGTTTTACACAGAGAATTCATGAAAAACCTTAGTCTGGATGTAGCTCTAGACTTGAAATTTTATTAATTCTAGTTCATACCCTTATCAGGTCTGAACCTTTATCACATCGCCTAATTGCAAGTGGAGTGGAAAGGGCTGTGGAACAGCCGAGGTCTGAAACCCCGATAAGCTTAGACCCAAAATATTATATAGTGGGTTGGATAAATTTTTGGGTCTGCAAGGACTATCACATTGCATAGTTGAAGTGGGAGGAGTCTACGTGTGGTCTTTCAGAATTGCTGATAGTGATTACCGATAGCCACGTATTATCACATCAGAGGAAGAGAGTTAGAAGGGTCGTTTTAAAGCACCAATAGTATTATTGGCGTAATATGCGATTCTTTGAATTTTAAGCCCCAATAGTGTTAATTCTTTAGAATTAACACAAGACTATTTATAAGCCGCGACAGTGACATAAAGAGCCAATAGTGTATTTTGTTCCTTTGGAACAAAATCCCCGCGATTGTGTATTTTTCATGGAAAACGCAGTTTCCTCATTTTTAAAGAGTTGATAGTGTTTTAATGTAATTCCTTTGGAATTACAATCCAGGTAGAGTATAAGGGCTCTATATAGTAAATTGTGGTTATAACATGAATTGTTGTTCTGGAGGAAAACCATGAGGCTGTCGGTTTAACTATAAATGACTGATATGCCGATAAGTAGAGAAGAAGGAATTTGGCCAGATATTGAAGAAATTGTAGCCAGATTTGAGAGTTTATCCATATCGCCTGCATCCAAGCCACCAAAAACCATCTCTCACAAAGATTTCCCCTTGAAGAAAAACAAATTTCCCTTTGCATGACAAGCGACAATCCCCATGCCCAAAGATGACACATACTATATAAAGATAAACGCATGAACGAATTTTAAGATCGAAGAGGGAGGCTTGAGATCATCAGCTTAGCAAATAAGTGACTAAGGAATGATTAATCACAGGATCCATTGTAGGCTTCGAAATTTAAGTGTAGGCAAAAAGTTTTGAGGGTTTTACAACCACTACAACACTTCATGACACACTGGTTGAATACACACTTCTCTGTCTTATTTCATTTTAGTGTAGGGCCTTGGTCCTTTAGGGAGTATTAATTCATCGTGAAGATTACTTTAGCTTCTCCACTTACCCCATGGGAAGACATGGTTGTTTCCAGGAAAACTAGCGTCTTTTCAATTGACTAGCCCTCTAAGATTGGTAGCTATCCTAGAAACAAACAATCAAAGCAATTTGCGATTTACTCTATGTATGATAGATAAGAGAGAGGCAAAGTAACCAACCTGGATCTTCTGCTTGACTCCTTGCTTGATATCTCCCCCCTTTGACAGAGCTTGCAACTCCTCTCCTACTTATATCGCTCAGAGAATACATGTAGAAAGAAAGTAACAAAACACCATCAAAGCATCTTGATCTATCATATCATAAGAATTACAGAATTAGAAATACAATGAACATACAATGGCATTCACAAATAACAACGTTCACAAATACACAATTGTATGGGGGAAAACTCAAAGAACTTTATTAAATATGAAGGGAGAATTACAACCCAGCTGTCTGCTCCAGCATCATCCTCCCAGCATCAAAGCCCTCTTCACCTCATGAAAAGAAAGATCACATCAACAATACAATGCTCTTTCTCAACCACAAACTATCAACACTTCCTTTCAAATTACAAAATTTCAGCCTCTAGATCTCTCAGATGAGGGATCCATTTATAGATGTGTGCAAGGGTGTGAGTCATCTCTGGGTTTTTTATTAGTGTCATTCCACTTGTTGTTCGTGGTTCCACTTGGAGATTTCTTGGATCTCTTACTCATCCCTGAGCAAATTCAGAGAGGCAAGTGTCATAAGAGAAGTTTCTAGAAGATTCAATGAGCATCCACTTAGCAAACTGTCTTGGTCATTTGTCCATCCTCACTCATTGCACCCTATAGAAAGCCTCATCAGTATGCATCACACCTTGATAGTGTAGGAGTTAGTATGCATCGCACCTTGACAGTGGAGCAGTTAGTACGGTCCTATTTTGGCCAGTTATGGATGGTTTTTTAGGTGGAAATTTTGGGGAATGATTATATCAGTTGACCATGATCCTTTAGGGTACAAAACAACACTTTTAGGGGTTAAAGAGCCGTAGTTTATCGACATATAAGGTTGGGGTTGCATTGCCCAAATATGTCTATAACAGTTGCCACCTAAAGCATGAAGTCGTAAATCTTTGATGTTGAGTGAAATGCTTAATCATGAGGATCCGAGGTTTTCGAAACTGGAAGGTGACCTGTATAAGATACAATATAATACATCATCACAATATAATTTTCATGATCTATTTGAGGCGGGCATTCCCATGCTCAACTTTATAAATTCATTTCGTGTACATAGAAAATATAGTCGTCTACATATGTAGACTGGTGATTCCTTAAATGTAGAGTCATCATCCCTGGTTCGGATAGCCATCTGTGCAGCTTTTGTGTACATTTGATGTCTTTATATCCCTGAATATATTGCAACCTAGATGGATGAAACTAGATCTAGGGTCTTCAATCTCGTTCAATCCTAGCTCAAAGTACAAGTCGATCCATGTGAAGAGATGTTCTGAAGTCGAACATGGAAAGACATCGCTTGATTACCAGCTAATAATGTGAGCTGTTAACAGATGCGAGAGGAATCACCGATAGTGATAATGACCCTCAAGGTACTACAGTACAATTCATGTGGTGTGAATATATGATCCGATGTCGAACACCACGAAAAATCTTTCGGTCGAAGGCCATTGATGTCAACATGTCGTTGGAAGTGAGAAACTTGGCATTGAGGCATGCAAGATTCAAAGTACTGAAAGGGTTGTTTCTAGGTCAACTTCTTGGCTAATGAGTTGATGTCGAAAAGAAGTGACCCATCATAGGAGGGCCTTAATGTATCCCACATTTATGACATGAAATGAAGAAAATGATTTTCTGGAGGTGAAAACGATCTAACGACACAAGGTTCAGGAATGGTGGTCATGAAAAATGGAGGGTGGAGGTATTGTAGTGGATGAGGCATTAACTGGATGGTGGTTTCTCAACTGAATGAATTCTCTTGAACATATCAGCAACACTGAGATGGATTGGTAGCACTAACCCCAATAGATGGATGGTGAGGAATACCAATGGTGAAAATGAACGGTGAATGGAATAATCCAACCCGACTCAATCAAGGTGACAGAGTGAAAGTGTCATGTTCAAGAGCGACTTGCTACCATAAAATTCTTCAAGTTTTCTCCCCTTTTTCTCCAGTCATTTCCAACCAATATCTCTTTATTTTTGTCAAGCTTGAGGAGGATAACATATGCTTGTTCTATAATTTGCCCTTCACGCAAACCTGTCGCTATATTTTGGCGAGCCTAGCAACAGTGAAACTCGTTCTTATCTAGGTGGACATGTTTGTTGCTATTGTTTTAACGATTTTAACTACAAATACAACTCAGTCCTTTTCATGTTTAGAGAGTTTGAAAAGGGACTAAAAGGAAACTCCAGTAGTTCTTTTTTGTAGCATTATCCCTTAATTCTGAAAAAGGATAAAATAATACAAAAGAGATGACTTTTCGATCACTTTAGCGAGCCGAAAAGACAAGCACTGGAACTTTTTCGTGAGATAATCCATCAAGTCTGAAAAAGATTAAAATATATAGGAGAGATTGCATTTCGATTACTTTAACGAGCTGGAAAGGCCAATAGCTCGACAATATTTTCATCTTTAATGAGTCTGAAAAGAGTTTAAAGAAGACTCGTTTTTGAGGAACGAGTGGTGTTTAGGGTAGCAACTAGTTCCGAGTAAGCTTGGAACTTCTCAAAACATGTTGAAGTGAAGAGGTTGGCTAATAGGACCACTCATTGTAGCTGTTCCTCAAAAGGGTAAACAACCGAGTGGAAGTGTATGATCGACCAAAAGGATGGAGGTTATGGTAGGGACACAACCAACGCTCAAAAGGCTGATAGCATGGCAATCACAAAGGTCATTTATCGAAGGTGGGTTCATTTTTTAACAAGTTTGAACCATGGAGAACTATGCTCAGTGGTAGCTTTATTTTTTAATGAGCTTGAACCATGCAAAAACATATGCTTAGAGGTAGGTTTATTTTTTAATGAGCTTGAACCATGCAATAACAGATGCTCATATTTTTTAGTTTTCCTTTTTATGTAAGCTAGAAACAACAAAATTAGAAAAGACAAAGCTAAAAAAACTAAAAAGCTAAGGAACTACTGAGGTTAGGTAGGATAGTTTCATCAGCGGTTAGACAAAACATTTCCTTTTTTTCATTCGCATAGTAGACAAAGGTGAATGGTGTGTTGGACCAATCACCTAAGCTAAGAAGTCAAAAATCTACAAAGCTAAAAAGCTAAAAAGCTAAAAAGATAAAAGCCTAGAAAATGAAATTGAAAAAAAGTTGCATGCCCCCAGCTTGATGAAAAGGAGAGTCTCTTAGTAACCATATGTAAATCACTGTGGTTAAGAAGGATGGTTTTTTGTCAGCGATTAGACAAAACACTTCCTTGGAAAACACAGTAACAAAACACTTCCATGGCTTCATCCACATAGTGGACAAAGGTGAATGGGGTGGAACTTCCAGTCACATAACCTACAAGGAAACTTATCTTTTCAGCTGGGTTCATCTTAAAATAGACAAGGGTGCATGCCCCTAAGCTTCGTTACATTCACTGGACTACTCCTGGCAATCAGGTGGATGGAATGAAGGTTGAAGAGACATTCTCGATGCAAAAGGAACATTTAGGTATGATGATCGACTTGGAGCTATGCTTGAACCGGGGAATGAAAACTGGTCAACAGTGAAAATTTTGCCTTCATGCATGAAACAAATCACTCGAAAGAGTGTTTAAACAATAGCTTCCATGTTATAAACATAGTCACATCCAAGGAGTAGATTGTAATCTAACGGTCCTTAGACTACCATCACGTTCAAGTGAACGGTTTTCCTTCTCAAAGTTATGGGTAACTTAAGAAGGATCCCTAACAGTCGACTGGTTCCTTTGTTAAAGCCTAACAAATTGTGTATGATAGGCATAAGCAGTGGCGAACCAAGTGCTTTCCAAGTAGTTGAGGAAATGGTACTCACTAATGCCCCTTCATCTATGATAGTGCCAGACACGATCATTTTGTAAACTTGTACTATGATTCAGAATGGTACATTGGAAGGAAGGCGGGATCTTGCTAGTCAATTCCAATCAAAGGAAGTGACTAGACTACTTGGAGGGGGTACCGAATAAATAGTTGAATTAACCCCTTGAGTAGCGATAACTGGGGGACTCTCTTCCCGTTGTGAAGGAACATGTGGATTACCCCAAGTTCATTGGAATCTGAAGTGATAAAAAGAATTTGAACTGTGTCGTTCTCACTCTCTTTGGGAAGGGTATGATCTTTTGAAGGTAAAACTGGGTCAAGTTCCATTTCGACCTGTTGACTTTGGTCTGATATGGACTCAAAAGATTCACTTTCAATGATAGGTGTTTCAACTGATGGTTGAGTTATGTCAGTCAGATTTTCAACTAGTAAAGGACTTGGGGAGAGTTTCCTATATCCAAGTGGAAGTCACTGCAATGAAGAAGGATGGTTATGCAAGACTCCTTTGGCTTCATCCATAAAAGGACAATGGGGAAGGGTATGGTCCCCTTCACATAACTTACATGGAATTTGGACCTTTCTTTTCTGCCCATTATTACTAGTTGATGGTGTGTTGTCAACGTGATCACTAGAAGTTGATGACACCATTTGATGCAAACAAGGGGACCATTCTCTCAAGATTCGAGGAATGCATGGACATTCTTGATGAAAATGGTCTCCTCTACAAATTATGCATGGATCTCTGAGTTTGGAAAGCTTAGTGTACGAATTTTCACCAGATGATGCATGGTTTCCCCCTTGCTGAATTGGATGTTTTTTCTTCTTCTCCTTGCCTTTCTTCTTCTTCTCAGCCACTTGGTTACTAGCATTAATGTTTTCACCAAGAAAAGAGGAAGAAGGGGAGGGAGAAACAAACGAAGAAGAAGGTGAAGGGTCAACTTTAGTATCAACTGGTTGCTGATTTGATTGCTGAGGAATCATGGTATTTTGAATGACTGAGGTTGAGAATAGCCATACTGGTAGGCCAATTGTGATTCCTGGAAGGGACAATGTAGCCATATATGGAGCACCAATATTTCCCCAAGAAGAAAATGGACTAGGATTCCCTTCGACAGGGATTCCTTGGTTGGTGGACTCCATTATCTCAACCTAAGATCAATGAAAGAATAGGGATGTTATTCTGAATTTAATAAATTTTAATGATGCTTTGACACAACGTTGCTTTTTCAATATTAAGAGTTGAGAAAAAGCTAAAGATGACTCTAGTCCCCTTCGATTTTTAATGAGCTTGAAGTGATAAGTGCTTAGATGGACCTTTTCTTTTAAGGAGTCGAAAAGGAACGAAAGTGACTACTCTGGGAATCTAGACAGAGGGATTACCAAACCAATCGCAAAACTGCAATATACACCTTGGTGATAAATTAAAGAGAAATTACCAAGTACTTATGTATGACAGTAAATCTTCCCAAACGCTGTGTTCAGTGCATTGCGATTGATAGGGCGACAGACACGACTTCCTATGGATAAAATATGTAAGCCTATTGTGGCCTCCCAATATATACTCGAGGGTATGGGGAGCATAAGTTTGTGCTAGAACTTGTATCAAAGTGGAGGAATCAACCAACCTTCGATGAAAATGATAGTTACTAGATTTTACGAAGTCGGAACACGTCTCTAGCCTAGACCTCTAGATCTGTTGCGTTAGATTCCAAAGCATTGTTAGGTTCATTGAGATTTATTTTAGAGCTGATATTGCTTAGAAGTTTGTCTTTCAATGCCTCATAGCGTCATGTTAATTTGAAATTCCTAAAAATGCAATCTACAATGATAAGCAATCGTTGTTTATTTTGATTAATGAAAATCCTATCTACTAGGGAAAGAAAATTACGATTCTTTCAAACAAAGAGCAAAGAGCACACTCTAAATGCACTTTCTTAAATCAATTTTCGCACAAAAGCTAAATGAAAATGCAAATGCATGTATTTATTTTTCGTTCCCTTAATGTGAGAAATTCCAAAAAAGAGAACTAAGTATAGCAAAGATCTGAAATATTTCATTCAAAGCGACATTTTGACAATTTCTTTTTCAAAATAGAAAGGAAGACTAAATGACACTTTTTCAATTTCGAATAGAAAATGATTTTTACACTCCAAATATCAACAAATCAAATCAAATATGTGACAAAAAGTTCAATCAACTATATAGAGAAGGAAGACTCGACGACACTTCTCTTTTTGACACAAAACAACAGTTACGCCATTTTTGTACCAAAATGACAGATTGATTTAAGAAACTTTTCAACAAAGCATTGTAAATGATGGACAAATACATAAAAACATTTACTAATCCTAATCAATGGAGGCTAATCTATGTAATGCAAGCAGGCTTTAGTAATGAGGTATTGTTCATAAGCAGCAAATCAACTAAACAGAGCTGAAAACAAGGACAAAAAAGCCAAATTTCAAGGAGGGAAATAGGCTCAATCAGTCATCACACCTGGGCTTCACAGAAACAAGGATGAATCACATTTTTCAATCTCGGGAGGTGTGATGCATACTGGTTGACAGTGACAGACAGTGCGATGGGCCAAGGAGCGCAATTGAGGTGGGTTTTGGCTCAATTTTGCAGCTGATTTCAGTGATTTAAGCTGAGCTATGATGGACAGTAAAGAGAAAATTATAGAGGAATGATCTTGGGAGGTTACTGAGCTACCAAAAGGGCATCTAGAATGCTTGCAAGTCAGATGTTCAATTAATAAACTAAACCAGAGATTGAATGAAGCAACATTCATCTACTATGCACTTGCAGAGCAAGAGAAGTTCGAAGGCTATTTGGTTAACTTCAAGATCCGTCTATAGTTTATAAAGCAAACAACAATAACAAACAAAATTCTATTCATTCCCCAGCGGAGTTGCCAATTTGTTTCGGGAAAACTAGTGTCTTTTCAATTGACTAGCCCTCTAGGATTGGCAGCTATCCTAGAAACAAACAATCAAAGCAATTTGTGATTTCCTCTATGTATGATAGATAAGAGAGAGGCAAAGGAACCAACCTGGATCTTCTGCTTGACTCCTTGCTTGATCTCTCCCCCCTTTGATAGATATTGCAACTCCTCTCCTACTTATCTCGCTCAGAGAATACCTGTAGAAACAAAGTAAGAAAACACCATCAAAGCATCTTGATCTATCATATCATAAGCATTGCAGAATCAGAAATACAATGAACATATAATGGTGTTCACAAATAACAACATTCACAAATACACAATTGTATGGAGGAAAACTCAAAGAACTTTATTAAATATGAAGGGAGAATTACAACCCACCTGTCTGATCCAGCATCATCCTCCCAGCATCAAAGCCCTCTTCACCTCATGAAAAGAAAGATCACATCAACACTACAATGCTCTTTCTCAAACACAAACTATCAACACTTCCTTGAAAATTACAAAATTCCAGCCTCTAGATCTCTCAGATGAGGGATCCATTTATAGATGTGTGTAAGGGTGTGAATCATCTTTGGGTTTTTTATTAGTGTCATTCCACTTGTTGTTCTTGGTTCCACTTGGAGATTTCTTAGATCTCTTACTCATCCCTGGGCGAATTCAAAGAGGCAAGTGTCATAAGAGAAGTTTTTAGAAGATTCCATGAGCATCCACTTAGCAAAACTATCTCAGACATTTGTCCATCCTCGCTTATCGCACCCTATATAAGGCCTCATCAGTGTGCATCACACCTGGCTAGTGTAGGAGTTAGTATGCATCACACCTTGAAAGTGGAATAGGCAGTATGGTCCCATTTTGGCTAGTTCTGGATGTTTTTTCTTGTGGAACTTTTGGGGAATGATGTAATTAGTTGACCATGATCCTTTAGGGTATGAAACAATGCTTTTATGGGCTAAAGAGCCCTAGTTTATCAACATATAAGATTGGGGTTACAGTGCCCAAATATGTCTATAACAATGGTACCCTTTGTACCTTATTAGTTGAACACAACATAAGATTCAACCATATCAGAGTGTTTCAAATTGGGAAGGGTAGTTTAGCTTGCGAGCTTAATATTTTGAGAGTATAGTTTTTCATCCTTGGTGTTTCTTTGCTACCAGCAGACTCAGATAGTGCCTTGATGGAGTCACACAGGAACACAAACGTTTCTCCACTAACAATGAGCCTGGATTGTACCCTAGTGGAGTTTCCTACTTCACCTCTCTACACAGGAAGCCTTTCTCTTCCTTGGATTTTGTTATTTTTTAAAGAAAATTGTACATAAGAATTTATTTAGTCTTAGGCATAAGAGGGATCTCGACTTATTGAGAGCATGAGAGGTTGTTCCTTTAGAGAAGCATATAAAGACCTCTAATTTAGGTTTCCTCATGTAGATTTTCCCCCTTTTCCTTTTCTACTTGTTGGATAAGCTTGAAAACACCATGGCAGAAAACTATGTATAGGCACGAGGTTCCTAGACTGGACATGGGTTCATAGTTGGACCAAAAAGCTCCCTACAGACGGATCGTATTTTCCATGAAGACTTCATCAGCCAAAAGTTAGAACCAAACACAAAGAAGATGGAAATAGGACTAGCCAAGGGCCACAGTGTCACAAGAATCTTTAAACTTCATCCACATATACATTCAGAAGCTAGGACACAGTAAGGCACAACACATATTTGCGTAATGGAAATGAAAGGAAAAATCAACAAGAAAGAAAACAAAGAAAAATGGAATAAGAAACCGAACCACAAAAAAAAATCAAAAGGAAAGAGAACAAAATGACCAAGGAAAGCATGATGTAAAACCAAAATAAGGAAACAAGGATGAACTACAGGGAAGGAGAGAAACGAAGGGTAAACTAACAATGCAATTAATCCTAATCCTAACCTAATAACTAGAAGGTCAACGTCACATATAATGAAATTTCCAGTGAAGCCACCATGATTTCTCCCGACCTGCATCCATAAAGATATGAATGATTAAAAGAGATAAAAGGTGATGTGTAACATAATATATGAAAACTTGAAAAACTTGCACAAGGGAAGGAAGGTCTTGCTTGTGGGAAAAATATGTGTCACAACCACTATTTTTACCCAATCCACATGCTTACCTTTTCAATGAATACCATTTTCCAACAAACCTCGGAAGCCTCTTGCGAGTGTGTCCTCATCTCCACTAAGCTTCTTAGCAAGTGCGAGGAAGGATTGAAACTTAAAGCTTGCACCAGAGCTTGCCAAGTAAGATTGTTTCCACCATTCAACAATTGGATCGTAAAATTCATTATGGATGTCTTGAAAGCATCGTGATATCTGAAAACGTGAATTTTTGATTCAAGAAGTAGGATCACGATGTGAATCCTCGAAGGAAAAATAGATTTGATCATCCTTAGAAGTCATGCCAAGACAGTGAGGACCTGCCATAACGATTAGCAACGGATGAAGTGACTCACTTGTTTGATAGAAATATGAATAGAAATATGTCGAATAATGAATATAAAAGAGTGTGAAGCAACTTTCATCAGATGTGCTGATGGGAAAATGATAAGACAAATGACAGTCCTCAAAGATAGAGGATTGGTCAAATGAGATTATTGAAACGTCAGATTCCCAGTTTGCAATGAATGAAGAAAAATCAATTTGAACAATCTTACGAATACTCTAAATAATCGAACCAAGTTCCTTTCGAGCTAGATATGACAGACCACCTTCTTGTAAGTGGCAACCAATTGTACAAGCATCATAGTCATCAAAAGCGTTTAAAAAGTATGCTAGAACCGTGAATGCATGAAAGTAGTTGAGGCATGGAGAATGGAGAAGAACTTGCTTCGCATGACAACTTGTGCACTCATCATCACACAGGGATATTTCTGGTGTGATGAGAGGAAAAATTTGCATTACAAGGTTCGCAAGAAGACTGAAGAGCTAACCATTAAGGGATAAATTCGATAAGTATGATTCTTGCAGGCTAAGATGGTTTTTGAGATGATCAACTTCACAATTCCATGACTTCATGAGAGATGAACATTCCCAACCCAAGTTTTATGTGAGAGGTGTGCATGAAGACGAATGCGTTGTAACGGATTCATGAATTTGGTCATCAGTGAAAATTTGAAAATTCGAAAGATCACACCCAAAAGACCAAACAATTTTACATGGGAATTCACCTCGAGTGCAACCATGCAGATAGACAGACTATGCGAGAGAAAATAGATTCAATTTAGTTCAGGGGCCTTACCAAAGTCACGATATCCTGACATAACCATCAATGGGAGTTGAAGTGCCTTGAATCCCTGATAGGTCCCAAAAATTTCTAGAATTGCAAAACTGCATTTTGAAGCTTGAACCAAATCATGCATGGTTTGAGGGTGACTAATGTTGCTAATTTAAAAAATGATCTTCGGATGGAAGCCATCTCCATCATAGGTTTCACCAGATTTTTCAGCTTAAAAAACAATCAGATTACTCAATTGAATAGGCTCTTCTGATAGTACCTTCAAATATAAATGAATTGGTGAGATCTCACGAGCAAGCTGATTTGAAGAGTTGTCTTCATGCAAAAGGAGAGATGATGAGCGGTGGGAAGATTTCTCTGCAATTTGACTATTTTCAACTTCATCATGGACAACCTCACTGCCTTGCGTCAATCGAGGAGATAACTCATAGGATGAAGAAACAAAAGAGCATGGAGTATCTTTTCTGCATGTAGATGCACTGTGAATGGTAGGACACATGGGAGAGTGTGGTGAAGAGAAAGTTTCGATAGGAAAATCTTGTTTGATGGAAGCAGATTCCAGATCTGAGTTAGAGTCTTCATGAGAAACTAGAAGATCAAATGATATGCTTGGGAGTTCGTTACGACATATGGAAGCATGGGAGTGATTACTTCCCAAGATTTGGGGTTGATCTAAATAATTGATTGGACTGGATTTTCTGCTGAGATTTGCAGATTGAGAATCATTCAAGAATGGAAACTCATCATTTTGATGCACATACTTTTGAAACAGAGAAGAAAAATTGTTAGTGTCCTCACCTTCCTACTCTACCTGCATAATGTGACTACCTTGCAGTTGATCACAATTTGAGCCAACAGCCTGAGGATCAAGAGATGTGAAAAACTAGCTGGTGAAGTAGATTGATTAAGCGATTCATGGTACAAGGAGTCATGATGTGGAGAATATAGAGGAGAGAAAAAAATATGGATGTGAACGATGACATCCTCTTGTAGAATGGAGGAGTGAGTATTCATGGTAGGCTTCCTGATCCATTCTAGAATTTCCTCCATTAAAGCAGGAGATGGATGAGAATATGGGATGGGGACTAGATTCACAAATTTCTTAGCTTCATGATCACCACAAGGGGGAACCCACATTGGGACCAGAAAAAGAGGAGGACAAGGAACAAACGAGGTGGTGGGATCCTGCTCTGCAATATGAGGTGCCTCATGATCCGCATAAGTTGGGGAGGAAGGGAAATTAGGAGGTTCACCGTGTTGGGAGACATGAACCAACCATATAAACTCTTGTCTCAACAAATACGAGTTCAAAAGTTTGTCAGGAATTTCAAAACAGATGTGAAGGAACCGTTCAACAAAGTCCTAAAATTATTTTCCAGGCTCCATTCTTAAACGAAAAATTTTCCCATAGACATCCCAATGGCTATACTTATCAAAAGCTTTAACCATCATCTCGACAAGTTGACAAAATGCACTGATAGAAGCAATGGGTAATGTATTCCACCAGTGTTTAACACAACCTTTGAATGTGAGGGTGAGTAATATAGCCCAAACATCTTCGAACTTTATTTGGTGATGATGACAAAGAGTCATAACTTGAAGCAGATGTACATGAAAAGGTGATTTACCCTCACCATTGAACTTCAACTTAGATAGGTCATGAATAAATTTTGTAGGGATTGTATAATTAAGCTTTTTAGAAAAACATCCTGGGATTATGATTTCAAGAAGAGCCATTTTAAATAAGATATTCAAACCAGACTCTATGGGCACAACATGTCATCTAACACTCCTTCTAGAGCCATTTTGTTGACAGTGCTGGAAGTCTGTCAACCAAGGGGATCTCCCCAATATGAGATCCAAAGTAAACCTCACATCGTTTGGTGTAGGAGTCCCATTTGGTATAAATGCCCGAATTCCGTATACTTAGAGATCTTCCTTCGTTCTGGCTGTCAGCACATGAGAGTGTTACACTGGTATCTTCAAAGAACAAGGTAAGTGTTCTTGGAAAGTGTGTAACATAATTGTGTCAAGGTTCTCTTACTGCAAAAGGGGGAGAGTAAAAATGAGTCTCTAAGTGAGAGGTAATAGTACCACCTAGGAAGAGAAACACGTGAACTAAGAATGGTCTCTCCAACATCCAGTGAAATAGTCCATAGTGGACGTAGTAGTCATTAAAACCTAAGTACAAGGGGAGACCTGTCCACCATCCACAGAGTAGTCCACAATGGATGTGACAGTTGTTATAACCAGTAGGCGAGGAAGGACTGTCTAGTATCTTGTGGAGTAGTCCACAAGGATGGGACAACAGTGATAATTGATACAACACATTCCGAACAAGGAAAATACTAAAAACAACTAGATTAGTTAAACTATCTTAGTACATGTGAAGCAAACATGAATTAAAAATGCTGAAAGAATACTCTTACAAACATATACAAGAAATGCATGGAAAGGTGCTAGGTTGAACAAGCTTCTTTATTAAGAAAAAGTTCTAAGACACATATGTACATTATACATCACTAGCCCCAGTAGAGGGACATTGGAGCCCCTACTTGCTCCTCAAAGAACTGATTGAAAACTCTCTATGCTTCATGGGAGGAGCCAAGGTAAAAAGTCCTTGCTCATATAATGGGAGGGTTATATATAGCCAAGGGTACTGCTTAACACTTGTGACTCTTGGACTACCCTCATGATTTTTCAACTTCCTATAAATTTTTAACTAACATGACTCTTCATCTTCATTGGTTTTCCATTGGAATTTCGCTTTCCATTACATTTGGTTAAAATAAATATGTCCCATGGTAGTGATTTGGCCTTGATAACTCATGAAACAACTTGACATGACACTGCTGACATAGGCTGGCTGGCTTTGGTGGAAATGTGAAGCTATTGTTGTTGCTGAGTGATGGATGTGTTCTTGGATGTGCTTTGTCTTCTCCTCCGCATGGCTTGATGTTGTGGGGTCTTAAATGATCTTGGTATTGTAAGATGGTTAAATGCATATGTTCCTTTCACTTGCTCTTTGATGAGATTCTTTTGTCTATCCAACTGCAGGTGAGTCTTCTAGCATGTTCACTCCTTATTCATATCGTTCGTTGTCTCACCATGATCGATCGATGTACACTTATTACAATTCACTCATGATGGGACGACAACAAATCCAAAAATCTCCTAGTCTAAGATGATGCATTGTTTTCCATAGATCGAGCCCAAGATAGATGAAAGGTTGGGAAGAAAACCTAATAACTACGCATTACACAGTTCCAAGTGACATGGAGGGAGATTGGTCACTGAGACTGCATAGTGCACAACTTAGACTTGGTTGAGGAACTTTGGGGAACAATATTCGTTGTCGGGGAAAAATGTGCGATGGCTATTGGGAGGTAATATTTCACAGTTGAGGTCACCAATGGCACTTGTAAGGTGGGACCTTAGGAATCACCTTTTCTCAGTTTTCGAAGGGAAGACAAGACATGGCATTAGAGGGACCAGAGAGGACAGTTCTATGTAGTTTTTGAGAGGAGTGAGTCCTGACTACAGGAAGATATCTGCACAGTTATAGGAGGAAAAGCAGGCTCAGGTCTCTGCATATTGTAGTGTTTTAGTAGGTAGGGAGGAGGCTTGATGATTGATTTTTTGAAGTGCGTAGTTCAGGTCTATCTTTGAGGCAAATTCTGTGCAATTGTGGGAAGGAAGGCAAGTTGCTCACCTTTGGGACTGCATAGTGAAACTATCCTGGGGGATAGTCTAAAGCAATGCGCAGTTCTAGGTAGAAGAGTAGCATCACTGAGGGCTGAGACTACACAATGCGGCTTAGTTGGGGTCTAGTGAAGTGGATTTTTTCAGTCGAAAGGATTTTCAGGAAAATGGCTAAGTGTGGGGGCCAAGTGAACTTGTGAGGACTCAACACTGTGATCACACACTTAGCATACTTCGACAACATGATAAAATAGACCACCGAGACAATACGACAAAGAATTTCCCTATGTGAGACTATCTAGAGTTAAAAGCGACAAGTGTGACACTTTGGATAGACCTTTGGACAATCGTGATGACATGTGTGACAATGCTTACAACTTTGTGTATGATTGTGATAGGTGTTTACATGGCTAGGAAAACTTGTATACAAGAAGACCAACCTTCAAGGTCACCAAAATGGTTCGAAAATATGACATAACAACCAAACATGTCTGTTCAGTCAATTTAGTTTCCTAAATTGCTACATAAATTATCAATCCAAGTGTCTAAACTGATGAAGTGTAGTGAACTATATGTGCTAGATAACCCTTCTTACCTCACTATTTTTGAGTTTATGTTTGTTTTGGGGGTTTTTCTCTTTTGATTCCTAATGTTCTGTAATGTAATCTACAAAATCTTAATCTACTGCTGTTAAGAATCTAGAGAAAATAAATGAGAGTTAAAACTGCTTTAAGTCAGATTGGAAGTAAAGTTTGAAATACAAAAATGAAAACAAAGCTTCTCTTCTTGCTGTCATGATAGTTTCCAAAACATGAACTGAAAGGACTTAAAACTACTATCTACTCAATTACAAAACCAAAGCTTAAATGAGAAAATGAAATTGTAGCTGTCTATGATAAACCAAAAATGAAATATTGGAAATAAGATTACCACTACTGTCTAATCTATTTGCAGAATCAAAACTTTGATGAACAACTAAAGATGGAATTGCAATTAAACTAAGTCTGAAACTATAATTAAAATCGAAGTTGCAACTATTGTATTATGAAAGCAAGGCCAAATGAAGTATTTTTGTCACTCTGCTACACAATTTAGGGAGAACTACCTCCTTGTGATAGAGTTTTGAGAGACTTCATTCTTCATTATTCTAAGAAAAGCAAACATAAAAATGCAAAGAAAGACTCATTCACAAATGAAACATTTCACCACTTAGTTTGAAGATTAACCATCAACTGAAAGGGATTTTGGAAATATTCATTTATAACATGAGCTACTAAACTAATAAGAAAATGGCATTGAACAACGTAATTCAAAATCTAAATCTAATGAACAACAAATGAAGTGAATCAATTTATGCTACTGACATCAACCTAAAACTACTAGTAAGAAATTTAGAAAGTAGTGAAAACCAAAGAACTATTCTGTGCTAAAATGAAACTATTTTGAGTTAGTGAAAAGATGACACAAGCTACATTATAAACAGAGTTAGAAAACGATTATAGACATTATGGAAAAAACACAGTGAATATACAATTGAACCATGAGACGAAACAACGAGAAAATATACCCTTGACCACGCAGGGGCCCTTTGCAAAGGTCTCAGATTATGAGCACTTAATCAACAACGATTATAGACATTATGGAAAAAACACAATGAACATACAATTGAAATACGAAAGATGAAACAATGAGAAAATGTACCCTTGACCACGCAGGGGCCCTCTGCAAAGGTCTCGGATTATGAGAACTCAATCAAAAACACTTCAGGTATCCATTGAAAACATAGTATTCATATTAAAACAGAGAACTGAGTTCTTCAAACTACTAGTGGAAATTTGAGCTATTACATAAGAAAAAACATTGACTTGTTCTAGGTTATACACGTTGGTATTTAGAGAAAAATATATAGCTATTTTGAAGAGAGAAATCAGCTACAACGAAACACGTAAACAGGCCAGTATGCGGAATTCTTGTCCTTGGTTTCTTGGAAACATAAATCCATGGTAGTGGCTTGTTATATTCTATTTTCACAGGTGGCATATGAAGTATGTTGTCTCAGAAGAGTGCTTCAGATCCCATCAGAGAGAGCCATGTGCAAAATAGAGTCCCAGTTGCCATAGGTTTCCATAGTTGACTTCCAATTGACCGAAGTCTTCCTCATCGATCTAGGCCAGATGGATAGGATACGATCCATGCTCTAATGTTTTCCCAGCTACCGATGTGGTCCTTTTCCTCTCTTGACACCTGTAACCTACAAAAGCATGAAGATGGTTGCAGAACAGTCAATTAGTTGCAGAATGTGGCTGCGTTCCATAGCTGAAAGACAAAAACCTATTCAAATAGCAAACAAAATAGTATAACTTGTAAATCACTGAAATATACTCCTTAAGGCAATGTGTAATGGTTTTTGATGATTGAGGATGCATTTTTCATGGAAAAGCAAAGAAAGAAGGATGAGAAAGTTGCTTAAGGGAAAGACAGTTTTGGAACTCAACATACCCCCATTGTGAGACTATTGCATGTCCTCATGCAATCAAATTGTAAAATCCCTCCTCCTACTACATTTTCTCTGAGACTTCAGCCAAAACGTCCAACCTCTTCTTGCTTTTCTTTGTTGCAACTGCCATCCTAGGCTTTCTCATGAGGAATCTATACTTGAGGTTAATGAGAGTCCTTTTTAGCTTCTTATTTTTCCTCTTTAGTTTTCTGTTCTTCTTGTTCCAAAGACCCAAATGAAGCATAGTTTTATCATGGATAATCTTATAAACCTTGTTTTTTTCTTTTAAGGCTTCATTTTCCCTCTGGATGTGCCTATTTAGAACCTCTAGCTCATAAATTTCCTACTTAAATGAGCTAGTCAAAATTTCTTGTGATGTGGCTGGCTGCTCATGGTTGGATGAAGTTTCTTGATCCACTGATGTATTACTTTTCTCTAGTAGCTCAATGTAATCATAAATCTACAGTTGAATTGGATCAATTGCTGGAGAGGTTATCTTTGGGTTTCTTTGAAAGTTTTGTTGAGGAGAGTGCTATGGGCTCTGCTCAAATGAGATATTGTCTTGGGACTGAGTTGGAGTTTCCTCTCCCAAATCTATGAACTGGGCCTCTTTTGACTTTGCTTTCTTCACTTTTTTCCCTTGAGTTTAGGACTTCTCCTCAAACTTTGGGTGTCTATGATTTCTTCCTCTATAACTTGTCTTCCTTTCCTCTTCTCTTTCTCTTTGTTGCACTGATTCCTGATGTTGACTAAGCTTTCAAAAAGTAATTGTTTAACTTGGTCAACTTTGACTCTATCCTGAGTCAAGTTTACCTAACAAGAAGTTGTGGTGGAATCATCACGGTAATCAAATCTCATAATGATAAATCAAGGAGTAGTGTGATTATACGAGTTATACAATCTATGTTTTGTATTACTTTTTTAAATAGGTTTTTGTTCTTACCTCTAGAACCATACCTTCCGATTGCTAACCTTTTGTTATTTTCTTCCTCAAATGCTTAGATGTTGATATGTCTTCAAAAGTTGTTTTCTCCTCCATTACCTGCATATGAAATTTATTATGAACTGGCCTCTTTATTGGAGAAGAAGGATTCTTCTTTACCAACTTCATTTCAAAATTATTTTGAAAGATCTTGATGAAATCTTCCTTTGAGATTGGTTTTTGATAAATTTTCAATCTATGACCATTCACAAGGAGAGGAGTTTGATTCTGATCTATTGTTCTGATTCTTACTGCTCCATTACTGAAAACTTATTCAATCTCATATGGCCCCAACCAATGAGTTTTAAACTCTCCTTGAAAATCCTTAAACTTTGAATCAAATAACAGTGCCCAATCTCCCTCTTGAAACCTTTTGTCCTTGATGTATTTGTCATGCGACTTAGCCCTCTGTTGCTGAACTAGACTAGTTCTTTAAACAACCTCTTATCTAATTTAATCAAGTTCATTCAACTGCTCCAGTCTATGCTTTTGAGCTTCTGATAAATCCATCCCTAGCTGGACTTCCATCTTGAAAGTATTGACTTGGAATTCTATGCGGAACAAGACTTGCTTCCCATAAAGAAGTTCATAGGGTGTATGTCTTGTTGTGTTCCTCCATGTAGTTCTATAGGCCCACACGGCTTCAGGAAGCCTTTCTGCCTAATCTCTTCTATGTAGATGCACAGTTTTGGTGAGGATTCCTTCAATCACTTTATTTCTAGACTCCACTTGACCATTTGCTTGTGGATGATAGGGAGTGGATTTCCTATGCTTGATCTTGTACTCTTCTATAAGATTCTTCATCATGTTGGATGTGATTTGAGTTCCCTAATCTGTCACAATTTCTCTTGGAACACCAAAGCAAGTAAAAATATCCTAAAAAAGGAAACTAACTACAGATTTTTCGTTAGCAAAACATATTGCTTTGGCTTCTACCCATTTCCTGACATAATTAGTGCATACCAATATATACTTTTTCTGCTTGGATGGAGGATTAATAGGTCTAATAAAGTCTAAAGCCCATTTTCAAAGGGTTCGATAAGTACCTGAGGTTGTAATGGCATTTCATTTGAGGGGGCAGGTTTCCCTACCCTTTGGCAACTGTCACACCTTCTGACATACTCTTTAGCATCTTTGTAGTTGGATGGCCAATAATATCCTAAAGAAAGGATTTTATAGGCTGTCCTTTTGTCAGCAAAGTGTCGACCACATGGCTCATCATGACATGCTTTGAGAATATCAGACATTTCAGCTTCCCTAACACACCTTTTGATCATAAAATCTGGCCCTGTTTTATACAATTCGTTAGTGATCCATGAATATCTTGCACTATCTTGAATAATCTATCTTTTCTCTCTAGGAAATAAATGTGAAGGTAACTTCCCTGTAACCAAGTAGTTAGCAACATCTGAAAACCAAGGAGTTTGAGTAGTTACTGCAAATAGATATTCATCAGGAAACTTATCCTCAACCAGAGAGTCCTCTTTGATATTCTGAATCCTGGACAAGAAATCAGCAACTTTGTTTTGTTTTCCAAGTCTATCTAGCATAGTAATGTTGAATTCTTGTAAAAGTAAAATCCATCTTGTAACTCTGCCATTAGTAATGGGTTTATTCATCGAATATCTAATTGCAGAGTGATCTGTATGAACAAAAGTTTCGTAGCTTGTTATATAGTGTCTGAACTTGTAAATTGCATGAACAACAGCTAAGAATTATTTTTCAGTCACATTATAATTCAACTCAGTGGGTGTCAAACTTTTACTTGTGTAGTAAATGGCATAAGGAATCAAAGATTTTTGTCCCAATACAACTCCTAGAGCTGTATCTGAAGCATCTGTAGAAATATGGAAAGGAAGTTTCCAATTTTGTCCTCTTAAGATAGGTGCTTCAGATATTTTTTCTTTCAAGGTTTCAAATGCTAGTTGGCAATCAGGATTCCACTTGAATTCACAATATTTTGTAAGCAATTTGAAGAGTGGAGATGCTACTTTGGTAAATTTTTCTATAAACCTTCTATAATATCCTATAAATCCTAGAAAATTTCTAACATCTTTTTGGCAATTTGGAATTGGTAACTTAGAGATGAATTCAACTTTTGATTTATCCACTTTAATCCCATCTCTTGAAATGTGATGTCCTAAAACAATACCTTCTATAAACATCATAAAGCATTTTTCATGGCTTAGTGAAAGGTTTGTTTCTTTACATCTTTTAAGGATTTTTTCCAAATTTTCCAAAGCTTCTTCAAATGTGTTACCATAGACTGCAAAATCATCCATATATACCTCTACACAATCATGTATTCGATCAGAAAATATTCCTAGTACTGCTCTTTGGAATGTTGCTGGTGCATTACATAACCGAAAAGGAAGCACTCGGTAAGAAAAAGTTCCCCATGGACAAGTAAATGTGGTTTTATCCTGATCCTTGGGAGCTACCTGAATTTGATTATAACCACTAAAGCCATCCAAGAATGAGAAATACTTTTTACCTGATAATGTATCTAATACTTGATCTATAAAGGGCAAAGGAAATTGATCTTTCAAGGTTGCTTTATTCAATTCTCGGTAATCAATGCACTCCCTCCATTTACCATTCTTTTTAGGCACAAATACCAAAGGAGAAACCCATTGGCTATCTAAGATTGGGTAAATGAAGTTTACATTAAGTAATTTTTGGAGCTCTTCTTTCACAATCTCCTTAAGATTTGGATTCATTCTTCTTTGAGGTTGTCAGATTGTTCTACTGTTTTCCTCAATATAGATATGATGGATGCAAGTCTTAGGATCAATACCTTTCATGTCAGTAGACTCCCATGCAAATGCAGTAGAATTATTTTGTAATATCTTGGTTAGCTCTTCTTGTTGTAGTTTCTCCAAATTATTGTTTATGTTCAATGTCCTACCTAGAAAAATTTCAATTGTAGAGCTACCAAAGTCTTTCATAGAATAGAGAGACATCTGCTTAGATGAAAAGTAATCAACATTAGATTTTACTTGGAATTGTGCATGATCATGTTCTGAAGATGTTTCAAAATTTTCCAATGTGTTCAAAATTTGACTATCTTCACTAATTTCTAATATAGTAAAGATAGGTTGAATGACATCTTCTTCATCGATCCATTCCTTGTCATTTATTTTTGTGATTGATTTTTCTGGAGGATACAAAGTAAATTTATTTGTTGAGTTACCATTAGAAATGTACATGTCATCATATATACAACTAATAAAAGCATCAACTATGGCTAGCCAAGGTCTTCCTAATATGAGTGGGTGTCCTCCTAGATTATTCTTGGGAGTTAAAATCATGAAATCAATAGGATATACCCAAGAATATAAGGAGACTGAAATGTCTTCTAGCACAACATCTGGTTAAATTACTGATCTATCTGCAAGTTGAAGTAAGGTAGGTATGTCAAGAAGGTTAGGAAGTTTAAGCTTCTCCATAGTCTGTCTACTCATAATGTTTATTGCTGCCTCTAAGTCAATCAATGTGTTTGTAATTTCAATCCCATTTATATGTGTCTTAACAATTGGACTTCCTGTGTCTACATATTTCTGCATGACAACCTTTCCTATCATGATATTTGTTATCTTTCCTACCATGTGAATTCTTTTTGTTTCTCTTGGTTTTCTTCCTGGTCTTTTGATGCTCAACTCCTTTATTTTCTTAGCTAGAATTGGAATTTCTCTAATGGCTTGTAGCAAAGGAATTTTGATACAAATATTATTTAATTCATCTAGGAAGTCATCATTGGGAAACAAGATTTGTTTTTCTACTCCTCTACCAATTTGTAATCTCTCAGGAAAAGGAGGTGTAGAAATAGATGTTGGTTGCTCAATTATAGGAGTTGTGTTTATTGACTCTTTTTGTTTTCCTTTTTCAATGGTTTGGTTTTGGAGGGATGTTCCCTCAAAATGTTTATTGACTTTTTGATAATCATCCTTAGAAGCATCTTGTTCTTGAATGACTATAGAAGGTTTTTCCTTTTCTAATATCCTACCAGATCTAAGTTGAACATCATTAAGATCTAGAGGAGAAATCATGTAAGTAGGAAATTGTTGTCCTTCTACCATGTAAGCATTCTAAGGGTTTTTATTATTGGGGTTTGGCAATGGTTGGGATGGTAGTTGATTTGGTTTTTATTTAAATGGAAGTAAGAGTTGAGGATTTTGACTTTGTTGTGGAGGTTGTTGTGGAAATAGTAATGAAAGCAGAGGGATTTGATTTGGAAGTTGTGGTTGCTGATTTTGCTGTTGATTTTGTGGGGGAGGATAGTTATGATAAGATGGAGGATATTGATAATATTGAGCAAATATCCCATAAGGATTTTGTACCCCTTGTGCCCATGGTTGAGATTGATATTGACTTTGAGGTTGAGGCCAAGGTTGCTGCCAAGAATTCCAATTTGGTGGGGGCTGAAAATATGTTGGATTGTTAAATCCTTGATTTTGTTGCCCCTACTAAGGTCTTCCTGCAACAAAACAAAGAGGTTCTACAGAATTTAGGACTATTTCCTCTTGAAAGACAACCTTAAGACCCGAGATTGAAGGACAACCCTTGGTCTCATGACTTTCTGAATAGATCATACAAGTTCCTACAATTTTTGCATCTAAAGGGCATTCCCTTAGAGCATGTGTCTTTCTGCATTTTGGACAAAAGATGGCTAAAGCATCAGCCTCTGTTTTCTGCTTGTTTTGGATTTTGAGGGTGTCTAGCTGCTCACTAAGGCTCCCTAAAATATCAGTTTTCAACTCATCGAGCATATTGCCAATTTCTGCCCTACTTACAAATCTGGTTGCAGATTTGTTTTCTCTAACAAGAGAAGGATCTCTTGGTCCTTTCTTGGCTTTAGAATTCCCTCTTGAGATATGAACACATAGTTCTGCTATGTCATTGAATGGAAGTTTAGATATGTCTGCCTTCCCCATCATGTTAAGGGTATCTATCCATTCATCTTTAATGGCCTTTGAAAAAAGAGCTTTCAAAGTTTCTTCATCTAGATTGTTCATCTTAGCTCTTTCAAATTATAGTTGAATCTCTCAATCAAATCCTCTAAGTTTTCATCTTCCTTTTGCATCATTTTGAACACTTCATCCTTATGATTGGTAGGCATACAATAATCCAAGTATCTATCTAAAAATGCCTGTTTCATGTCATTCCAAGTTCTAATGGATTGAGTGACTAACCCCATAAACCATTTCAAGGCAGCCCCTTTTAGTGTTTAAGGGAACAATTTGAGTTTTTGAGAGTCTTCTAGATAGTCATAGGTTCTGTACAAGAGTTCAAATTCAAACAAAAATGTTTCAGGATCCTCACTTCTCAACCCATAAAAGTTTGGGAGGACAGATGGTGAAATGTTTTTCATTGTGGTATGTGTTTCCTCATCTACTATAGGGAATCCAAATGAGTTATCTACTTCCCTATTTCCTCTGCCTCCTGCATTATTACCTCTACCTTCTCCATTGTTACCTCTACCTCCTCCATTGTTTCCTCTACCTCTCCCTCTACCCCCTCCTCCGAATAGTGAGAATTCTCCATCTTGTTCTTCTTATGCCATTATAGTTTCTTCAGAGTCCTCTGGTTCTTCTATTAATGGATTATGGGAAAGAGTTTCTACTTATTCTTATTCAATAGGTATTCCTACTTCCTCAACTACAATAGGTTCCCCTGTAGAGGTGAAAAAGGTCTTCTCTCCAAGGTCTATTTTAGTAGATGAAGTGGGAGAATCTTCTAACTGAGTTGCTGCCCCTTGAATTCTAGGAATCCTATGGCTGGGAGTATGAGTCTGGGATGGAGGTGTGTATTTTCTAACTCTTGGTGGAGTAGGTGGAGTTGTGGAATTCAAACTTCTGCCCCTAGCTATAAATCTACCGCTAGAGTGTCTTTCTCTATGCATGTCATTGTTTTGTTTTGTTTTTTCTATGAATGTAAGAGTTAAGGCTACCTAGTTACACTTCCCTGGCAACAATGCCAAAATGTTCAGTCAATTTAGTTTCCTAAATTGCTACATAAATTATCAATCCTGGTATCGTAAATTGATGAAGTGTAGTGCACTATATGTGCTAGATAACCCTTCTTATCTCACT
This sequence comes from Pinus taeda, assembly GCA_000404065.3. NCBI lineage: Eukaryota > Viridiplantae > Streptophyta > Pinopsida > Pinales > Pinaceae > Pinus > Pinus taeda. The sequence continues at coordinate 63,816 of APFE031374496.1, read as the reverse complement.
GTTTTTGAGTTTATGTTTGTTTTGGGGGTTTTTCTCTTTTGATTCCTAATGTTTTGCAATGTAATCTACAAAATCTTAATCTACTACTGTTAAGAATCTAGAGAAATGAAATGAGAGTTAAAAATGCTTAAATTCGGATTGGAAGTAAAGTTTTAAACAAGAAAATGAAAACAGAGCGTCTCTTCTTGTTGTTATGATAGTTTCCAAAACATGAATGGGAAGGACTTAAAACTACTATCTACTCAATTACAAAACCAAAGCTTAAATGAGAAAATGAAATTGTAGCTATCTATGATAAACAAAAATGAAATACTGGAAATAAGATTACCACTACTATCTAATATATTTGCAGAATCAAAACTTGCAATTAAACTAAGTGAGAAAATATAATTGAAAATGAAGTTTCGACTATTTTATTATGAAAGAAAGGCTAAATGAAGTATTTTTGTCACTCTGCTACACAATTTAGGGAGAAATACCTCCTTGTGATAGCATTTGAGAGATTTCATTCTTCATTATTCTAAGAAAAGTAAACATAAAAATGCATAGAAATACTCATTCACAAATGAAACATTTCACCATTTAGTTTGAATATTAACCATCAATTGAAAGGGCTTTTGGAAATATTCATTTATAACATGAGCTACTAAACTAATAAGAAAATGGAATTGAACAACGTAATTCAAAATCTAAAAACTAATGAACAACAAATGAAGTGAATCAATTTATGCTACTGACATCAACCTAAAACTACTGGTAAGGAATTTATAAAGCAATGAAAACAAAAGAACTATTCTGTGATGGAATGAAACTATTCCGAGTTAGTGAAAAGATGACACAAGCTGCATTATAAACAGAGTTAGAAAAATATTATAGAAATTATAGAAAAAACACAGTGAATATACAATTGAACTATGAAAGATGAAACAACAAGAAAATGTACCCTTGACCACGTAGGGGCCCTCTGCAAAGGTCTCGGATTATGAGCACTCAATCAACAATGCTTCAAGTATCCTTTGAAAAAGAGTATTCATATTAAAACAAAGAACTGAGTTCTTCAAACTACAAGAGGAAATTTGAACTATTACATATGCAAAAACTTTGACTTGTTCTGCGTTCTACACACTATTATTGATAGAAAAGTATACAATTGCTTTGAAAAGAGAAATCAGCTACAAAAAAACACATAGACAGGCTAGTATGCAGAATTCTTTTCCCCGATTGCTTGGAAACATAAATCCATGGTAGTGGCTTGTTAGATTCTATTTGCGCAAGTGGCATATGAAGTCCGTTGTCTCAAGAGACTGTTTCGGATCCCATCACTGAGAGCCATCTGAAAAACAAAGTCTCAGTTGCCATAGGTTTCCATAGTTGACTTCCCTTTGATTGGAGTCTTCCTCATAGATGTAGGCTAGATGTATAGGATATGATCCATGCTTTGATGTTTTCCCAGCTACCCATGTGGTCCTTTTCCTCTCTTGACACCTGTAACCTACAAAATCATGAAGATGGCTGCAGAACAACTGATTAGCTACGGAATATGGCTGCGTTCTGTAGCTGAAAGACAAAAACCTATTCAAATAGAAAACATAATAGTGTAACTTGTAAATCACTGAAATATACTCCTTGAGGCAATGTGTAATGGTTTTTTATGATTGAGGATGCATTTTTCATGGAAAATCAAAGAAATAAGGATGAGAAAGTTGCTTGAGGGAAAGGTAGTTTTGGAACTCAACAATGTCAAAATATGACAGTTGATCCAACAAGAAAAAGTGAGGAAGACACGTAGAGGAAACACATGGAATGAATTTCAGTACTTGCAACCATGCATGTCATTGAAGAAAAAATGATATGACAATGATAAGAAGTCCTTCAAGCTACACTAAGAGGTGTATTTCAAAGTATGTGCTTTGTTTTCCATACCTACCCTCTAAAGGGTTATGCATTAGATGGAGCCTTCATGTGCTCTTGATCTTCTATCATACCATAGGTTCCTTGGTCTACTTATATTTCTCCTCAACTCCTTGAGAGTCATCTAGCATATCATCCTTCTTCGTGGCCACTAAGAGACACATTTGTGTGGTTTTAGTGGGAAATGACTATTGTAGGATGAGGCCTTGGGAGGACACATCTGTGCAGTTTCAGGATGCAAGACAGGCTAGGCAGCTGAGGGAGAAAACTGCATAGTTTTAGGATGCAAGGCACTTCAATGGGATGAGGCCTTGGGAGGACACATCTACGTAGTTTCAGGATGCAAGGTGAATTGGGAAGCTAAGATGCCTAAGGGACAAAACTACGCATTTTCGAGAGACAGTGGGTTCTGGTTCAGGGAAGGACACTGGAGGAAACAATTGCCCAGTTTTGAATGCCAAGGGAGGCTTTGATTTATACGCTTTGTGCAGTTCCATTAGGCAATGGAAAATCTTGAGGGTTGCAAATACGAAGTGCATAGTTAAGGAAAGCTGGATGAGGCTAGGTTGCTAGAGAAACTCCAAGAGCTGGCTAAGTGTGGGATCAATGGAATTAATGTGAACAGTGATAGAATTTGACTACGATCACACACATGAACACTTATTGATACAACATAGACCATATAGAACATATAACACATAGTTTTCTTAATGAAACAACCTTTGTGGAAACTTACGACAAGTGCAGCTCCGATGATAGAATTTTGGAGGATAAAGGTGACACTTCTGTAAGAGTGTTTGAAATGAGTGGTAAACATGTCTATGTGGTGAGGACAACCCATTCTCACAAAGAGTTCTCCTTGAAGCAAAAAATCCTTCCCTTTTCATGACAAGTGATAATCGCCATGCCCAAAGATGACACATACTATATAAATATAAAAGCATGAATGACTCTTAAGATCGAAGAGGGAAGCTTGAGATAATCAACTTACCAAATAAGTGACTAAGGAACAATTGATCACGGGATCCGTAGTAGGATCCAAAATTTAAGTATAGTCCAAAATTTTGGAGGGTGTTGCAGCCGCTACAACAATACCATTGATATTCTTCTTCAAATGTGCATAGAGCAAGGTTGCACCTTACTCGTTCCTCTTATTTCTGCTTAAGATGAAGAGTGTTGGTGGATCCATCTTTTTCAAGTATTTTGATAGCAATATTCTTACCTGGTTTCTTGTTTTGGAGGGAGTCTACTTTTTTTTTTGTATGAATTCATTGTCTTGTTCTTGCATTATATTTCTACTTTTCCAAACTTGTTACATGCATAACACTTTACATGACCAAAGAAGGGGGAAAAATAATCATAATATTTCTACTTCATATTTCTCTTGTTGTAATCAATAGATTTGTGACCAAATACATTGCACGTAAAACTATACCCCTTAAAGAAACTTTTGTACTTGGGAATCGATGATCTTCCTATGGAGTGACTATTTGCTTGAGGTCTAAACAATATTCTTTTACAATTGGCTACAACATTGTGTCCAAAGTTATGAAAGATAAAACACTCAATATCATTGACCAAAGGAGAGAATGGATTGTTATTTCTATTATTGAGAGCAAATGATTTCCTCTAAAAATTCACTTTTCTTGGTTGCTAGTTTGTTTGTCTTCTTAATTCTTTTTGTAACACCCTCCTCCAACTTCTACCCAAGTAACCGGCCAACTGGGCTAAACATGTGATAGGAAGTTACTATGATATGATTCGACCTACTAATTCATGTTAAGGAAGCGGAACCAATGGAAACAGATCATACAGACCTTCCACAACAACAACAAGGCCCTCAAGAACCATCCCAACCTTTGAGGTAGCCAACCCCTGAGTTTCACAGCGTGTTTAGACCAATTAACCCCCAACCACTCCCATGATATAGGCATGCCTACATATAGAAGGCTTTGGATGCTCCCACAACATGGTATGCTAACATCCAAGGACTATTTTTCTCAGTGTTGTTCCAACATCCCTAGGATTTGAGCCACTTTTTAAGGCCCAAAGCCCAAGTCACTGCCCATAGTTCAATGATACCTTCAAAACAAAAATATAACAAGGGAATGATGATACAAATGCAATTACTTGAACAAGCCCTTGAATAGATCCCTAATAGCCATGATAGGCATTTCATTAAACATATCACAAATATGTAAGCTACAAGTGTAAACAACAGATCTAATCATAGGGGTCTCATACTCATCTAAGAATTAGTAAGAAACATTGATGCTTCAAAAATTAGCTATAGTTTCATCAATTAGGCCATAGATACATTTTTCATTCATTTACAAGAGAAAATATGATGAGAGCCACACATAGCTACTATCATAATACATTATCATAACCAACATAATAACCATAGAAATACCAAGGAAACAACAACCATGTGATCCACATAAAATCCAATATAATACTCATAAAACAACAAGGAGAAATAACTTCATATTAATGATCCAAAGGACAATCAGTTGTGGGACTTCCATGAACCACTCAACTGTAGACATGGATAAGCTGAAACTATCTTTAGCTAGTCACCCCCATGCCATATTCCAAGCATGAATGTGGGATCTCATAAAACAAAGAAATCCAAATCTATATAGGGATTCTAGAGGCCAACCACCTCAACCCATCAAATAGTGATTCCACCTCATGGGCAGACATCAAAAAACCATCATCGGATTGGTCTCTACCCAAGCCTTCCAGGGCTCCAGAGCGTTTGTTCCAACCAAGGCTTATAGGACTAGTAAGTCAACCCATAACTGCAACTAGGCTTCGAGAGAATTTGTACAACCCGGGCTTCCAGGACTAGTAGATCAACCCAACAAGGGCTTCCAGAGAGTTTCTCCAACCAAGGCTTCTAGGACTAGTAACTCAACCCAAGATGTTACGTGGATTCCAGAGAAATTTTCCAACTAGGGCTTCTAAGAATTAATAACTCAACCTAAGCTAAGGAAACATGAGAAACAAACAGAAAAACAAAGAAATGAACCCACAAAACATTGACTATCCAAGAAATGGCAAGGCTAGGCAAATCCACTCTCAATCCAAGCAATCCTCCATGTTAGTGATAGATGACGACCAATAAACCACATGAATATGCCATGCATGCCAAAAATAGTCAGGAAAACATACATGCAACTCGATACCTACAAGAAAAACCCATTAGAGCTGCTAATCCTAATGTCCTCTTTCACTTTCATGCTCATCCTTTTCCTTCTGGCTCCAAAGCCCCAATTATACCACATTCTCCAAGAAACTCTAAGTGTCCAAGAGTATGAGAGAGAGAGAATAGAGAGAGAGATCTAAAACTGAAAGGACAAAAGTTCGTGTACTAATCATCAGAAGCCTTTTTATTCACGAGGCCTCTATTTTTTTTCATTTTCCTCTTCACATGCAAACTGTGACCTTTCACCTCCCATTTCTCCTAATTTCCATTATTTTCATAAATAAATGTGCCAAAATTCCATTTTTCCTTTCCAAATTCTTTTCCTTTGCCTTTGCCAATTTCCTTAGCTATTAATCAACCACAAGTGATCCCCATCACCATGATTTTTCCCAACATTTATCTTGGAATAAGTGTCCTATCAATCGTGGTTATTATTTTTCCTTTATTAACTTTTATTACATGGAAGTTTCATCAAGGATGTTACAAAACCCTCCCCCTTGGTGTTTTAGGGAAAACTAGTTCCTTTTCGATCTGCTAGTCCCACTAAGATTGGTAGCTATCTTAGAAACAAACAATCAAAGAAATTCATGATTTCCTGTATGTATGATAGATAAGAGAGAAGCAAAGGACCAACTTGGATCTTCCGCTTGACCCCTTGCTTGATTTCTCTCTCCCTTGATAGAGCTTGTGACTCTTCTCCTACTTGTCCCTCTTAGAGAATACCTGTAGAGACAAAGTAACAAAACACCATCAAAGCATCTTGATCTATAATATCATAAACAATGCAGAATCAGAAACACATTGAATATACAATTGCATTTACAAATAACAAGATTCACAAGTACACGATTATATGGAGGAAAACTCAAAAAACTTGATTAAAAATAGAAGAGAGGATTACAACCCAGCTGTCTAATCCAACATCATCCTCCCAGAATCAAAGCCCTCTTCACCTCATGAAAAGCAAGATCACCCAACAATACAATGCTTCTTCTCAAAGACAAACTAACAACACTTATTTACAAATTACAAAATTCCAGCCTTCTAGATCTCTCAGATGAGGGATCCATTTATAGATGTTTGCAAAGGTGTGAGTCATCTCTGGGTTTTTGATTAGTGTCATTCCACTTATAGTTCTTGGTTCCACTTGGAGATTTCTTGGATCTCTTACTCATCCCTGGGCGAATTCAGAGAAGCAAGTGTCATAGGAGAAGTTTCTAGAAGATTCCATGAGCATCCACTTAGCAAACTGTCTCAGACATTTGTCCATTCTCACTCATCGCACCCCACAAAAGGCCTCTTCAGTATCCATTGCACCTGGCAAGTGTAGGAGTCAGTATGCATCGTACCCTTACCATGGAGCAGTCAGTATGGTCCAGTTTTGGCCAGTTCTAAGTGGTTTTTTAGGTTGAACTTTTGGGGAATGATGTAATCAGTTGACCACGATCCTTTAGGGTATGAAACAACACTTTTAGGGGTTAAAGGGCCCTTGGTTTATCAACATATAAGATTGGGGTTGCAGTGCCCAAATATGTCTATAACACTTGGGGGAACACCATCCTCGGTGTTTAACGAAACCTATAATGACAAGATTGTTATAAGGAAAACATACTTCTGAAGGAACTTTAAAACTTAGAACGTTGCAATATTTACAATGATCATGTGGCTGAGAAGCAAACCAACATGACAACATAACAAGTATAACATCATAATGACATGACACCCATACCACTTATTAGAGCTCTATAAAATATCTGATGGTTGTACTTACATCCATATACATATGTACATATATCAAACATCACCAAACATGTGCCAAAAACATATACTAAAGATATATACCAAATATATATACCAAAAAATATACCAAAACATCTATCAACCAACGAATAAGGAAGGATGCATAACCTGAATTTGATACGCCATCTCCCATGTAGCTTCATCAGTCCCAAAGTGCTGCCATTTCACCTTAACCTACTTGATTTCTTGGTTTTGAAGCATGAGCATCTTTCTCTGCAAAATGCATTGCGGTTCTGGCTAGAATTCTCCTTTAGGCTCCACCTTTAATACAAACTAGTCAATCACATGATCAACATCTTTAACATACTTCTTAAGTAATGACACATGGAAAACATCATGGAATTTCACTGTCGAAGGAAATGCAAGTCAATAGACTACTAACCCAATCCTCTCAATAATCTTGAAAGGCCCACAAAACTGGGGTGATAACTTGGCACATGATCCAATCTGTAAGAAGCTCTTCTTCGGTTTGATATGCAAGTACAACTGTTCCCCAACCTAGAAATCCTTGAACAACCTATTTCAATTTGCATAGATCTTCTACCTATCATGTGTTGCTTTCAAATTCTTCTTAATCACCTTGATTTCTCGCTCCATGTATGCCAACATGTCCGGTCCAATCAATACCCTATAAATTGCATCACTCCAACTGATGGGAGTATCACAACTAGACTCATACAATGCCTCAATGGGACTCATCCTCAATGACTCTTGATACCCATTGTAGTAAGTGAACTCTATAAATGGAAGGTACTCTTCCCACTTTTGTTACTAATGCATCATGTACATCCTCAACATGTCCTCCAATATCCTGTTGACCCTCTCTGTCTATAGATCTTTTTGCGGATGATAAGATGTACTCAAGTCCAAATCTGTGCCTAAGCCTGCAAATAACTCCTTCCAAAACTTAGAAGTGAACTTCGCATCCCTGTCTAACACAATGTTCTTTGGATCTCCATGCAATCTAACTACGTCTTTGATGAACACCTATGCTACATTAGTAGCTGAGAATGTAGACTTCGCTGGAATTTAGTGTATTACCTTAGTCAACCTATCCCCCACTACCATGATGGAATCATGTTGTCTCACTGTTGTTCAGAAAACTTGTAATAAAGTCCATGGAAATAACCTCCCATTTCCACTATTGAATTGTAATCGCTTGTAGCAGTCCACTTTGATGCTTACACTTTGCCTTCACCTGTTGACGCTCCATACACCTAGGAACATAATCTGCTACATCTCTCTTCAAATTCGGCCAAGAATAAATTTCTTCACTGTTTTTAGTTTCTTTTGATAATGTGGGTGACTTGAATATGGTTTTGCATGAAACTCCCTCAAGATCATCTTCTTGAGCTCATTGTTATCCAACACATATATCCTATCTCTAAATCTAAACAATCTGTATTCCATGAGACGATTGTCCACTTCCCGTGCACCTGCACTTGTACCTATACCTGTACCTATACTGCCACATGTTCATGTACCTATACCAGCACTTGTACCTAAACCTATACTACCACCTATACCTGTACTTGTGCCTATACCACTATCTGAACTCCGCTACAACCTATGCACAATATCAATATACTTGACATCCTGCTAAGCTGGCTGCAAGATCCTATCTTGTAAGTATGTCCCATAGGAGCTCATAGTTTTTAAGTGAATTACCTATATCTGCCTGCTAAGAGCATCTGCCACCCTGTTCTCTTTAACTTTGATATACCTGATCTTAAAAACATACTCATTGATCCTGACCAACAACTGAGCCTTCCTTCCGTGCATATTCAGTTGGTCAAATAGATACTGCAAATCACTGTGATCACTCATCAATACAAAACTCCTACCAAGAAGATAATGCCTCCACATATTCAATGCATGTATGATCACTTCCAACTCAAGATCATGTGTGGGATAGTTCTTCTCATTTTCTGTGATGCATAACATACCACTTTTCTATCCTGCATAAGGACTCCACCAAGTCCTCTCTTGCAAGCACCTGTATGTACTACAAACTCTTTGTCGGATATAAAATCTTTAACACTAGTGGATGTGTCAAACATTTCTTAAGATGCTCAAAACTAGCCACACACTCCTCTGTACATTGAAACTTCTTACCTTTCCTCTGCAATGATGTGATATGTAAGAAATCCGTGAGAAGTTCCTAATGAACCTCTTGTAATAATCCACTAAGCCAATGAAAGATCTCACCTCATCAACATACCTAGGAGCTTCCTACTCCATGATAGCTCTTATCTTCTTTGAATCCACTTCTATGACATCCTTGGAAACCACATGTCCCAAGTAGTGTACCCCATATGAAAGAAACTACAATTGCTAAGTGTAGCATACAACTGATGCTCTCTCAACAATCTCAACATTGTTGCTAAATTCTTGACATGCTTTTCTTCATTTTTTGAATATACCAATATATCATCAATGAACACAATAACAAACTTATCCAATATAGATGCAACACACTATTCATGAACCACATAAAGGTAGATGGAGCATTAATTAAACCAAATGGAATGACAACAAACTCATAGTGCCCATACCTGATTCGAAATGTTTTTTTGTAGATGTCCCCTTCTTTAATGCATACTTGACGATATCTGAATCTCAGGTCAATCGTTGAGAACACTTCTGCTCCATCCAACTAATCGAACAAGTCATCAATCCTTGGTAACAGATACCTGTTGTTGATGGTCACTTTGTTAAATTGCATGTATTCAATGCATGATCTGATAGTACCATCTTTCTTCTTTACAAACAATACCAGTGCACCCCATGTTGATACAATTGGCTTGATGTATCCGTTGTCCAACATTTCCTTAAACTGCAGATTCAACTCTACCAACTTAGGGGAACTCACTATGTAAGGTTCTTTTGATGTTGGAGTTTCCCCTGGTACCAACTCAATAGAAAAGTCTACTTCTGTGTGAGGTGGCAACTCTAAAATATCCTCACGAAATACATCTTGCAACTACTGTAGAGCTCAGTACCTGCTTAAAAAATTTTCATCCTCAACTTCCTTACCTTTGTCACTAGAAATGTGCACTACAAATAACACACACCCTTTCCTGCAACTACGTTTGGTTTGCACAACTATCACCATTTAACTGATATTGCTTTCTTCTTACCCTACAAGACTCTTGGTTTTCCATTGTCATCCAAGCACTCAATTGCTTTGTCATAAAAATACACCTTAGTTATGTGAAGGTACAACCAATCCATACCAAACAACATACTATATGATCCCAATAGTAATATATTCAAATGTGTTGCAATATGCATACCATTCAAATCAAATGTACAATCTCTTACCCAATGATGAACTCGCTTCTTAGTACTTGTAGCCAACTGCACTTACCAAGACTCTGCATGCACTTGTTTATTGAAACCACACTTATCCTCTAGGTCAAGACTAACATAACTATAAATAGATCCAGGTTCAATCAAAATAGAAACAACTTGATCACAAATCTTATCGTCCATGTCAATAATAAATGTCTAATGGTCTTCATGTTTTTTATCTAGCATTGCATAGATCCTAGGAATACTTTACCCAACATCTCCCATTGTCTCAGCCTCTTGTGCACTATATATCTGAGGCCTACCACCCTAATTCTATGAACAATCTCTCCTGCGATGATCCTTGCCACAAATCCAACACTCTATAGGCTTCCATCCTACATCCTTGTTCTATTCCTTATGTTGAAATCCCTGTCCTCTGTCAGATGCATTGAACTTATTTGATGCCATTGCATTATCTTTATTACCTATACCCTGACTTTTTTCTCGCTTCTTGTCCCCTTTTCCTTTGTTGCTTGCATTACCTTTCTAGTTCGGCTTAGTCTTAGATCTACGTTTCAATTGTGTAGGTTTTAACCCCGTACAGAAATTACCTGCATACGAATTCTAAAACATAGAAAATAAATAATGCGAGAGCATAACACATAAAACACATACACAGAGATTTCCCTTGGATCCCAAAATCGGGACTACCAGCTTGATTTTTCAATATGTTCCTTCCAATGTTATAATACATATTTATACATGCCAAAGCATCCAATATCATGGAATGGAAACCATCGCATCCAATACCATGGATCGAAAAACCATCGCGTCTAAAAAACATGTGCGAAAATCATGGACAAAACCATAGGTGGGTCTGCCCAACTTAACATAGGGTCCAAAAACAAAATTTTCCAGGGTGTAAGTGGGGTTACGAGTACACCTCAAACCCCCTGTGACCTCCCCGCTACACAATCGACGCAACAAAGGGGGGGCTCCACCCCCCTTTAACCCCTCGGTTAACTACGTGGGCTAGTTGTCGAAAGAATATAACACAACCCAACATTCTCCCACTTGTTGTTTTCTTTCCACAGGGGGCCACAAGAGAGCTTAGTCATTTATCCAACCCTGCAATGCCCATTGTTTCTCTACACCAA
>APFE031374496.1:2499-49645 GCA_000404065.3 Pinus taeda | reverse complement strand
TGCTTCTTGCCCTTTCCATCAACGTCTTGTTCATTCTTTCTGTGACTCCATTTTGCTGAGGTGTATATGGAGTAGTCTTCTACCGTGCTATACCACACTTCTTACAAAATTATTCAAATTACTTGCTACAGAATTCTCCACCATTATCTGTCCTCAGTACCTTTATCTTCTTCTCTGTCTAATTTTCCACCAGAGCCTTAAATTCTTTAAAGCTGTCAAAGACTTCATATTTCTTCTTAAGGAAATATATCCATGTATTCCTTGAGAAGTCATCTATAAATGATACATAGTACACAGACTTACCCAGTGATGGAACTTTCATAGGTCCAAACACATCACTGTGCACAAGCTCTAATATTTGTTTCGTCCTTTTACCACCAGAGGGGAAACTCACCTGATTCTGCTTCCCATATACACAATTTTCACAGAAATCAAAATCCAGAGAGCTATTACTCATACCTTCTACCATACCTTTACCATGAATTATTCGAAGGCCTTTCTCTCCAATATGTCCAAGCCTTTGATGCCACAACATGGTCTTCTCTCCAGAGACCACTAGATTTTCTGCTCCATTTTCAGGAACCATAGAACTATTGCAGCCGACAGTGCTACCTTGCAGCTTGTACAGAGTTCCGATCCGAACTCCCCGCATCAATACCAGTGCTCCTCGAACCATCTTGCAGGTATCCTTCTCGAACTCTGTCTTTACACCTGCATCATCCAACTTGCTTACAGAAATCAGATTTCTGGCCAACGCAGGAATATGCAGAACACCCGGAAGGGTTCTAACCCTTCCACCTTACAACTCCAACTTTACTTTTCTGCGGCCAATGATTCTAGCCTTCCTATCATCTCCTAAGAAGACATTACCACCATCGTATTTCTCATACTCGCAGAACCACTCTCTATGGGGAGTGAAGTGAAAGGATGCACCTGAGTGGTAAGAGGACGAAATAGATATTAGAGCTTGTGCACTTGAAGAAGCCAAGTGCACAAGTACAACATGATCTACATGTGTACTTGAAGAAGCCAAGTACACATCCCCACCTTCATCTGAGGTGGTTTTCGCCTCTGCAGAAGGAGCATCATCAGATCCCTTTCCTTTATCAGAAGCTTTAGATTTACACTCCCTTATGAAGTGCCCTTCCTTTCCACATTTCCAGCACACCACCTTTGTAGGTTTTTCTGGAGATTTAGATCTCCCACTCGATGACTTATTTTTGTTTTTGTTCTGGGACCGTCCTCGTACAGGCAAGGCATCACCATTCTAGTTGTCCATATTTTTCCGTCTCATCTCCTCCGTCAGCAAGGTTGAGAATATTTCATCAAACTGCAAAGCAGCTGCATTGCTACCTATTGCAATAACTAGACTATCCCATGAGTCTGGTAGAGAACACAACAAACTGATGCACTTATCTTCATCTGAAATTTTAATATCAACAGATAATAACTGACTTACCACAGTATTAAATGCATTCAGATGCTCTGTCACCGAGTCTCCATCTTTCATCCTCAGGTTATACAGCTTTTTCCGTAGAAACAGTTTATTCACCAGAGACTTAGATTGGTACAAAGTCCCTAACTTGTCCCATAAAGCCTTCACCGTAGCTTCCCCTGATACATTTAGCAATACTAAATCTGAGACACACAATCCTATTGTGCTCTCTGCCTTCTGATCCAACTTCTTCCATTCTTCATCAAACACTCCCATTGGTTTAGTACCCGGATCTACTGCGATCCATTGATCTTTATCCACCAACAAATCCTCCATCTTGAGTTTCCACAACTCAAAACTTTGACCATTAAATTTCTCGATCTCTATCTTTCCACTACTCATCATCTTCTTTCACCACCAGAATCAATCTCGCAGATCTGCCACTGAACAGGGTCTACCATAGGCCTGAGTGAAACCCCTCAGCAACAAAGGCATCCCCTTGAAGCCAAAACTTCTTTGATACCAAATGTAGGTTTTAACCCCATATAGAAATTACCTGCATACGAATTCTAAAACACAGAAAATAAATAACACGAGAGCAAAACACATAAAACACATATACACAGAGATTTCCCCTGGATCACAAAACGGGGACTACCAGCTTGATTTTTCACTATGTTCCTTTTAATGTTATAATACATATTTATACATGCCGAAGCATCCAATACCATGGACCGAAAAACCATCGCGCCCAAAAACATGTGTGAAAATGATGCACAAAACCATAAGTAGGTCTACCCAACCTAACATAGGGTCCAAAACCAAAATTTTCTGGGGCACTGCCCCGAACCCCATAAAGTGGGGTTACAGTACATCTCAAACCCCTTGCGAACCCCCCCCCCTTCGCTACACAATCGTCACAACGAAGGGGGGGCTCCGCCCCCTCTCTAACCCCCTAGTTAACTATATGGGCTAGTCATGGAAAGAATATAACACAACCCAATAGATTGTTCATAGCAATGCTTTAGATTTCCAATGGCCTCCTCCATTGATCTAGGTTCAACAGACTCAATTTGGTCTTTGAATGAAATCGATAATCCATTAATGAATCTCTGAATCTTGTCCTTCTCCTCCTTGAGGTAAGGAACATACCTTAGTATCTCCAAGAACATTCTTGTGTACTCCTCATTTTTCATCGATCCCATCTTTAGCTCATAAAATTCTTTTTCCCTATCATGAAATTATCTCTGATAGGTACTTCTTCTTGAATAGTCTCTCAAACTCATGCCAAGTCAAGTCCTCCTCATGAATACTTCTGACATTCTTCACATATTCCCACCAAATATATGTTTTACCTTTAAGAATGAATCTATCTATTTTGGATTTCATGTTCTCTGAGTAATCATGCAACCTAAAGAACTTCCTCGTATCAAGCAACCATGCCTATGCATCCTGTGATTTCTTCATTTATCCATAAAATGTAGGTGGCTTTTCTTTCTCAAACTCATCTAGAAAGTATCCCATGCCACTCCTCCAATATGGATGATAACGATTACGATCGTAATTCCTATCTGAACCAGAACTAGAATAGTACCTACGTCCATCACCTCTCCTGTCCGAAGTGTCCAACAACCTGCCACCTTTCATCATGTCATCTTTGTCTGGCCTGTGACCACCACGAGACCTACTACCATATGCCCCATTAGTTCTTTCCTCCTGTTCATGGCTGATCTTAAGTAGTCCCCATCGTTGCAATTTTAACAAACTCTGAAATATCACTGTATTTACCTATGCTTGTTTCTCCTATGCTTGTATGATTATGTCATTATCTACCTTAAAACTCCTTATTTATGCCTTTAAGCTTCTCAATGTGTCTGGAAAATCAAAAGAGTGCCCAACACCATGCTGCTCATCTGATCCATAGGGAGAGTCCCAGGGATTGTAGTGTACCATCTTGCTAGTCACCTTTGATATTCTTCCTGCAAGTTATATCATGTCAGCTAAACCAAATTACAATAAACCAATGTACCTTAGCATAATTAGGGGAGGATACCTCATCTTCAAGATTGAAAAATCAATGTAATACATGTATAACATAATTAGGACAACTAGAAGTATAACACATTAAGTGTATAACCATATACACATCATTCTATCTAGAGTCCAGTCATCAATGCATGACCATATCAACTACACATACTATGGCCTCATGCATGACAAAAACCACAAATCATTCTACACTTGACCACATGTGAATACTAACGTGCATAATAAATGCATAATCAACCATAGACTCATGACGACACACTCCTCAACAACAACATCAACTTCCCATGGCAACCTCACTACAACCATGACCCGTACCATATAAATGCAACAAAAACATGGTCTTACAACAAAAGAAACGCATATGCAACCAACATGAATGCATGACCAACATACAACCCATCCAGTCTGAGGGGTGAAGCATGCTCTAATACCACTCTGTAATAACCTCCTCCCACATCTACCTAAGTAATTGGCCAACTAGGGTTAACATGTGATGAGAAGTTACTATGATATGATTCGACCTCCTAAATCATGTTAAGGAAGTGGAATTGATGGAAACACACCATACTTACCTTCCACAAAAACAACAATTCATACCATGGATCCATAAAAGCAATGAATACTACCTAATACCCATTACAAAATAAGGGCTTTATCCCATCCCTAAGGCACTAAAATTCCACGCGATGAATATTTCTTCGCCAGCTTTGTGCGGTCTGCTGCTTATTTCGTGAGGTCTTTTACCCAAAATTTGGATCAAGTTGGTCCATGCCCAAGACGCCACCAACACTCACCAGTGACTTGTCCTGAGTCACTTAGATTCAATGCCCTTGATATTCACTGGGATGCCATTGTATACTCCATTGTACTGTTGGAGTGTTTCTACCATCAACTTTTCTTCCTGTTGCACTTCCCTCAGCAAAGCTTTTGTAGTAGGGCCAACGGTCTTCTGCAGTAGCTTCACTTCCCTTTTCTTCAATTCCTTTAGCCATTCATCCACTGCCTATGAAAGTTACAGGGCTTCCTCCTGCCACGGCTGAGTTTTCGGCTATAAGATCTGCACTTTCCTTCGTAGATCATCCATTTGTACTTGGAGGTTCTTCCCTTCAGAAATGCTGACAAATATCTGCAATACTGGTAAGGTATTCACAACTGTTAGGATCTCATCGCACCTCTTCTTCTTGGCCTGTAGTTCCTCCTAAATCTTCATGATGTTTGGATCCTCTTGTAGTGAGGTCCAAATCTACATCATATCATCGAGCAACTTCCCACAATCTGCCACCATATTTGATATGTCTTTCATTGCTATGCTGAGGTCCTTTCATCTCTCCTCTCGAACCTTTGGTTGTGTACTTGGCTGCAAACTTATCTTCAGCTCCAAAAACTATACCTCATAATCAAATTTTAATATGGTTATGTCATTCTTTGAGTCTTTGATTGCAAGTGCAAGCTTTGAGACCTTCTCTACCGGTGCTTCATCATCAGAGACCTTCACATCCAGAACTATACTGCAGGTCTTGACAATGGCCTTCTCCAACTGTTCCTGTTGTTGCCTTGATTCCTCCTTTTCCTTAGCCACTTGCTTCAACTCATTTTGTATTGATTCTTTCTCTGACTCCACCTTTGCTCTCACCAATGTCATACGCCGCTCTCATGCATGCATATCTGCGATGATTGCTTGATGAAATTCATGAAATGCTTGAAGAGGTAGCATAGTGGCATTCAGCTGGACACTATGCCACATCTTGGATCGCTCTTTATCTATTTCCACTTCAAACTTCAATGCCCCAACTAGCACATGTAACATCCTCATCCTGAAAGTTGTTTCCAATCTTTTCTCTAGCTATGATGAGTGGGCTACCTTTTTTGAATCCTTCATTTCTTGTGGCAATGCCTTTAGCTCTGCGATGCCTTATTGCACCTCAGCCAAGATTGCTTTGTAGCGATCATTAATATTATCCTAGGTCTTTGTGTTAATCTCCTAGATTTTCTCTGCTATCTCATAAATGTCCCCATCAGTGAGGAAAAGAAGAATTGTGCCCTTGCTCTTATCTGCCTTCTGCTTCTTTCTTGGCCACATATTTATCACAAAGGGTGAATCTTCTGATACCTCTGCATTGCTGCATTGTTCTTCATGTTCCTTTTGTTTCTTCTAGATCTTCGATGACATGTTTCTTACTTGTACAAAAACCTTGCGAGGTACCTCTCTCTGTGCCATCTCCTCCAACTGCTCTAGCAACTAGAGTCTTCCATTCCTCTGGTCAACTCTACACTATCGCTAGGAGGTCATATTCTGTTACTAGATATGGAAATGGATGCCATGTCTCTACTGGGTCCTTCATCACTTTCACATATGACCTGTGAAAGTCTGCCTTAATCTCCAAAATGTGACAATACTTCTTGTATAGGCTCAGTGACAGTCTGGGATACTGATTTACCACCATTTGTAAATCCATCTACATTAGCATAAAAAATATTTGATTCTCCATTGCGTGAGTTGGATCCTTCGTAAACCATAACGAAACATATATCGTTGTTGCGCACACATCTACCTCCATAGTGAAAAATTGACAATCTTATGACTCTTTCCATGGAATAAGCACAATAAGAATCAACAACGAAGCATAGTGGAAGGTCTTGCCTTCTTCCTGTGCCTCCTTGTAATCCATAAGAAATTCCTTACATAAATAAGAAGCCTAGTTGAACTGGACCCCTTTCATGCACTACTCCACCAATGATACCACTACTATATGCACCTCATTGGCCCTACACTTCCTCATGATCTTCCCTGCTAAGATATGTGTAGTGAAGTGCACAACCTGATATTCGATAAAATTTATGTCGTAACCATGAGATTTCGTCACCGACCCAAACTTGTCTTTGATCATCTGGGCCATTATTTGTCTTTGAGTTTACCCACAAATTCATCCATGAGGTCCTTTCCCTGGTATGGAAACGCTGTTATGATTCTAATGAGAATTTCATCAATTAGGATCCTCGTCCCCAACCAAATATAATCAGCATGCACCAATGCAAGGAGTTGTCACACACAATTTGTACTAAATGGGCTTCGACAGAAGTGTGGCACATTCATCATGTTCAAAATTCTTGCTCTGTCCACTTCCATAACCCATTGTTACAGATATAATCTCGTAACTCCAATATCCAAGTAGTGAACTTTCTTTAGGTACCTATTGGGCTTGAACTGCGAGTATTTTCCTCTATCTTTGAAATCCCAAACTTCCATTTTGAGTTGGAAATCTTCCCCAACACTTCTCTTTCGAACGAAACCTCTTCTGGCAACAACAACATTTATATAGAAAGTTTTCCTTCTTTTGGCTCCTTAACTAGCTTTGCGCATGAATTTCTCGACGACATCTATGTTGGGAGCACATAGGGAATTTTCACATCCTCCATCTACTTAACCGGCTTCACGCATGACTTTCTTGGTGACATATATGTTGGGAGCATATAGGGAATCTCCACATCCTTCGTCTCCTTCCTGTGGAACTCAACTTCTTCTTCACTGTCATGGACCTGCTGGGGTCCCTCTTGCTATATGGGTTTCTTCCGTTTTTGGATGGGTTTTTTCCTCTTATCCTCCATGTCCTTCGACCACACTTCCTTCTGTGTCTTCTTCCATGTTGATGTTCTTAATTCTGCTACAGAGAACTCAACTAATCTCTTCTCCTTCATCATCCATGGTTGTGACTACGGTTCTACCTGTAGCTGTACAAACACCTTTCTTGGAAACCTTAAATGTGTCGGGGACATAGGCACATTTGCTCCTACAGTCTTTCCTGCTTGTAACTCAATAATACTAGTTAGCCCCTTCTTAAATATTCTGACCAACTCTTCCCAGCTCCTCTCAGACATGCAATAACTCTTCTTTACTTAGGCGCAATTTCTGATCTCTCGAGACAAATACTGTAAAATGTGGCGTAGGATGCCATTTTTATAACAATTTTGAATTCCCAGGCTCATGATTGGATCTAGATTTAATTCATTGATGCAAGTATGGGCTAGATACATTCATTTGTGCTTCATAAATTCTTTTCTCCGACGCCCTTCAATGGTAATTCCTTTTTTTAATAGTTCCCTTTTTCTTTCCAACAGTCATATTTCTAGCTAACTTTTTCAGATTTCTTCTTTGGTGTAGTCATCTCTTCTTCATCGCAGCTGCCTCAAACTTTTCCATACTTTTGAGTATCGCGCAGTATTCTTTCTTTGGCGAAGTCCCTTCCTGTAGAGTAGTTTATAGTCCCATGCCCACTTTCAATTGCAGGTGGCACTAAGACTTTATCCCCTTCATTTTTCAGTGCAATGGTATAGGGACATAATCATCCCTGTATATATTCAGTTTACAACCATTCAGTCACCTAGGAATCATCTCTTCATTCAACTTCATGAGATGAACAACTCTGCCATCTGTAATGTTCTTGAAAATATATGGCCCCAACCAATGTGTCTTGAATTTCCCTAGGAACTTCACAAACTTACTATCATATAATAAAATAAGACCCCCCTCCCGAAATATCTTCTTTTTGATATGCCTATCATCCCAGGCTTTCTCCCTTGCTTTCTGCACCTACTGATGGAATCCTGCTATGAATATGTCCTATTCTAAAGCTAGTATCTATGACATTCATTCTTTTATCATGTCAGTGTCTACCGTATCTGTGACAACTGTAATTCTTAGGCTTGATATGATATATTCCATAGGCGTAACTACTTCTTGTCCATATACCACCCTGAATGGTTTTTGTCCTGTTAATTTCTTACATGTCATTCTGTATGCCCACAACACCGCTGGAATTCTCAAATCCCAGTCATCTATGTTTACATTGTTGGGTGGAGCTTGATTATCTTCCTTATTCATAGGAATCCCCGCATTGGACCCCATTTCCGCTCGTGAAATGTACACCGCTAGGGGGGTTCAGGCAGCGCCCCCGAAGCTAAAAATAGATGTAAAATTGCCTTGTAAAATGTTGTAATTTCGTAGTCAATTTGGGTTGCTCATTAGGCAGAGATCTAACGGTGGAAGTTATGTTTAGTTTAGGATTTTTTTCCCTAGAAGGAAACCCCTCACTATATAAGAGGGAGTTGTATTGCGTCTATGTAGATCTGTATTCTCAGTATGAAAGAGAGAGGAGATTGTGTAAGCGTGAAGAGGGAATTACAACAGATCTACTGTAGGTCGTATCTCTTCAGTTTGTTGGATAACATAAAAGGAAGGACTAGTTGTTTCTCCATGGATGAAGCCCAAATTAGGTGAACCATGTATATCTGCGTCTCTCTTGTTTTATGTGTTTATATTTCTACAATATATTTTATGTGTTCCATTGCTCTGTAATATATAATTTTTTGAAATTGGTATCAAAGCCGAAGAACTCGCAGGAGAGAAGGGTCCCTGGTTCGAGTGGGAGCAATGGCGGAAGATGGTAGGTTTAGGGTCGAAAAATTTAACAGCCAAAACTACCAATTGTGGAAGATGCAGATGGAAGATTATCTGTATCAGGAAGATCTGTACCTACCATTGAGAAGAAAGACAAAGAAGCTGATGAATATGAAAGACACAAAATGGGATATTCTCGACAAAAAGGCACTTGGAACAATATGGTTGTGCCTAGCGGCGTTGGTAGCCTTTGATATTTCAAAGGAAATGACAATAGAGGTTTTAATGTCGGCATTGGCCAAACTATATGAAAAACCCTCAGCCTCAAATAAGGTATTTCTTATGAAGCATTTATTAAATATGAAGATGTCAGAAGGTGGATCTGTTGTTGATCATTTAAATGAATTTAATACAGTTACGAGTCAGTTAAGTTCTGTAGGGGTAAATTTTGATGATGAAGTTAGGGCTCTGTTATTTCTGTGCTCATTGCCAGAAAGTTAGAATGGTTTAGTTATGGCCATTAGTAACTCTGTCTCTGGATCTATTACTTTAAGTTTTGATGATGTTATCGGTGCAATCCTTAGTGAGGAAATGCGATGGAAAAGCTTCGATGAGACATCAGGTAATGCTTTGACTGCAGAGACTAGGGGAAGAAAAATGAAAAGAGGAAAGATACCACGATATCACAATAAGTCAAGGAAAGGTAGATCCAAGTCCAGATCGAGGATAGAGTGTTGGAAATGCGGGAATAAAGAACACGTGAAGAAAGATTGCAAGTCTCGGAAGGGAAAAGAAGGAGATGGGCAAAAAGAAAACAATCATGAAGTAAATGTGACAAGTGATTTGTTGCAATATGCCTTGATTATTTCATTAGAAAATATTATTGATGCTTGGGTGGTAGATTCAAGGGCCTCATTCCATGCCACACCTAATAGGAAACATTTTCATGATTATGTTCAAGGATATTTTGGACAGGTACGATTAGGTGATGATAAACCCTATAAAATCATTGGAATGGGTACAATTTTCATAAAACAATAGAGAGGAAATCAATGGCTATTGAAGGAGGTAAGGCATGTTCCAGATCTGAAGAAAAATCTGATTTCAACAAGGCAGTTGGGAGGTGAAGGCTGTGTAACGACTTTTACAGATAAAACTTGGAAGGTCGCTAAAGGATCCCTGGTAATAAAAAAAGGAGAAAAGGTTGGTACATTGTATTTATGCAATGGTATTTCTAATTATGTTAATTCTTTAACCTCTATAGGAGAAGATACAGAATTGTGGCATCATAGGCTTGGGCACATGAGTGAGAAGGGGATGCATATTCTTCACTCAAGAAATTTGTTGCTAGGTTTGAAGCATGTTGATTTAAGTGAGAATTGTGTTTATGGAAAACATAAGAGAGTCAGATTCCTCAGAGTTGGGAAAGAAAAGAAGAGCGAAAAATTAGATCTTGTGCATACAGTATGGGGACCTACTCAGGTATCATCTCTTGGTGGCTCTTGTTATTATGTTACTTTTATTGATGATGCAACCAAAAAAACTTGGATTTACTGTATTTGAAATAAATCTAATGTATTTGATACTTTCAAGAAATGGAAAGCTTTGGTTGAGAATGAGACAGGAAAAAGGTTGAAGTGTCTCATATCAGAAAATGGAGGTGAATATTGTAGCAAAGAGTTTGATAAGTACTGCTCAGAGAATGGAATTTGCAAAGAAAAGAGAGCTCCAGGAACACCACAAGAAAATGGTGTGTCAGAAAGGATGAACAGGACAATCATGGAGTGTGAAAGGTTCGTGAGATTGCATGCAGGATTGCCTTTACAATTTTGGGTAAATGCTGTAGATATTGTTGTTTATCTAATAAATAGAGGGCCTTCAAGTTCCTTAGATGTTGGTATTCCAGAGGAGGCATGGACAAGTAAAAGGGTAAAATTCTCATTTTTAAAGTCTTTTGGTTGTGAAGCCTTTGTCCACATTAATAAAGAAAATAGAACAATGCTTGAAGCAAAATCAAAGAAATGTACCTTTATTGGATATGGTGTTAATGATTTTGGTTACCGCTTTTATGATTATGAAAAACAAAAAATCATTAGGAGAAGAGATGTCATATTCAATGAAAAGTTTTTGTATAAGGATCAAATGCAAGAAAAGAAATAGGAAAAAGAAAACAGAGAATACACAGTGCTTGATGAGATCACATAAAAAGTGAAGGTGCCTGACAATCATAATGATCAAAAGCTAGAACAATAGCTAGAAAAACAACAACAAAAACAACAACAACAAGCACCTCAAACTCTTGAAAGTGGTGTTAGAAGATCTACCAGGATAAGTAAACCCCTTCAATGATACTCTCCTTCATTATATTATGTATTGTTGACTGATTCTAGTGAACCAAATGTTATGAAGAAGTAGTGTAGGTAGAAACCAGGAAGAAGTGGGAGCCCATGAAAGAAGAGATGGACTCCTTAGCGCATAACCAGACTTGGGACTTAGTCAGGTTGCCTACAGGTAAAGCATGATTACAGAATAAATGGGTTGAAAAGTTGAAGAAAGAAGATGGAGGTAGAAAAAGGTAGAAAGCTAGACTTGTGGTGAAGGGGTGTGTGCAGAAAAAGGGTATAGACTTTGATAAGATATTTTCTCCTATTGTTAAAATGACTTTAATTGGAACTATTTTAAGTCTAGTAGTAGCTGAAGGTTTGCATCTTGAGTAGTTAGATGTAAAAAAAACCTTTTTCCATGGGGATTTGGAGGAAGAGATATATATGCAACAACCACAAGGATATGAGGTAAAAGGGAAGGAGAAATTAGTGTGCAGGTTGAAGAAGAGCCTATATGGCTTAAAACAGGCTCCAAGGCAGTGGTATCTAAAATTTGACAGGTTTATGTCTAAACAAGGTTATACTAGATGTCACTCTGATCATTGTGTTTATCTCAAAAGTAAAAATTATGGCAGCTATATTATATTGTTATTGTATGTAGATGACATGCTTTGTAGAAATTCTCACTGTAGATTAACTTGATAATGCAATATAACTAAAGAAAAATACTTTAATCTACTTCGACAATCAAACTTGAAGAAGCTTAATAGATTTGAGCAAGATCAAGCTGAATACATATAACCAAAAGAAGAAAAAATATACATGAAACAAAAAAGAATACTCTGGGGAAAGCCACAGCTAAAAACCTCGGTATCTATATTATCATACAAGGTGGAAATATATCAGGATTACACAAAGCCTTAGCTCTCACAGCTTGCTAGCTCTCAGTACAATCCTCCTGGATGCTCATAGGAAATTAAGGCTTCTCACAAACCTTCTCTTCTACCCACCAAGCCTCCTATTTCCTTGCACAGTTTCTCCTAGGTGATCCTCCTGTTACCAAGTGGAAGATTGATCACTCACATTGATCCTAAACCCTATCAGAAATGCGCAATCCTCAAGGAACCTTGTTCCTTCTGCATGGATGAGTTTCCTCTATAGGAAAAACCATGAAACTAATAGTACAATGTCCCTATCTTTAATCTCAACTGGGTCTTTGTCTAAACTGACATGCATGAGTTATTTATGAGAGAATATTTAGTTATCTGGAGTACACTGAACTCACAATCAGTTCCATAAACTGTTTGGAACTAATCTAACTAGACTTAACTCAGTTAACTAAGCTAACTAATTACAACTCAAATACAACTCATCCTCATCTCCTTAATTAAGAGATAACTTCCTCAATCAAAGGGATAACTATTGCATAACTTCACAAAGACTTCATGTTTGAGTTTCTCCAACTAATTAATCCAAGATGAATTAATTAATTAATTTCCAAGTAGCTGGTGAGACTATATTCGAATTTTAATTCTCAATTTTAATTCAAGGACAAATTAAAATTGGAATATTTTGAATGTTATTTTTAGCATTTCTTGTTGCTATTCTCAACATGCTTGTTGCAGGTTCTAACATGTAGGAAATAAATTTGTTGAAAATAAAAATTCCAATCTCATTTGCAATGAAGGATTTGGGTGCTGCAAAACAAATCCTTGGTATGAGAATAACTAGAGACAAGAAGAATAAAAAATTAACATTGTCTAAGAGTGAGTACATAGAAAAGGCATTGAAAATATTTAATATGCAGAATGAAAAACTAGCCAGTATACCTTTGGCTAGCCATTTCAAACTAAGTAAGGAGGTGTGTCCCAAGACTCAGGAATAAATGGCTGATATGTCTAAAGTTCTGTATGTATTAGCAGTTGGAAGCCTAATGTATCAATGGTCTGCAAAAGGCTTGATATTGCACATGCAATGGGAGTTATAAGAAGGTACATGAACAATTTAGGGAAATAACATTGGATGGTAGTGAAGTGGATTCTTAAGTATTTGAGAGGTACCACAAATCAAGAATTATTCTTTGGTGGTTCAAACATTTCTCTACATGGATATGTTGATGCAGATATGGCGGGTGATAGAGGTAACAAGAGGATCACCACAGGGTATGTGTTTACTGTAGGTGGAACAATTGTTAGTTGGGTTTCAAAATTGAAAAGTGTTATTGCACTCTCAAAAACAAAAGTAGAGTATGTTGCTACTATAGAGGCTAGTAAAGAAACGGTTTGGTTACAAAGGTTTTTGGATGAATTGGGTAAGAAGTAGGAGTTGGGCAGGTTATAAAGTGACAGCGAGAGTGCCATACATCTTGCAAAGAACTCTGCATTTCATTCCAAGACTAAACATATACAACTTAAGTACCATTTCATACGGTTATCATTGGAAACTGGATAGTTGAAGCTAGAAAAGATACACACTAGCTATAATCCTACAAATATGTTAACAAAAGTTGTATCCAGGGAGAAACTGAGATTCTCCTTAGTTTTAATTGGTCTTCAAGTATGATGAAGAATATGAGAAACAAACAGGTCCAAAGTGTAGTCATTGTCCAAAAAATGAAGCAATAGTGGAGTTGCTATAATCAGTCTCCAAGTGGTAGATTGTTGGGTGTGGAGCCTGATTATCTTCTTTATTCATAGTTATCGCCGCATTGGATCCCATTTTGTAATGTGGCGGCAATGCCACCCATAAAATGTATGCCACCAGGAGGGTTTAAGGGTGGGGGCAGTGGGAGGTGGGGCACGAGTGACAAAGATTATTTGGAGCACCCCCCCTGGCGGGGGATCGGGGGCAGCGCCACCAAAGCTAAAAATAGATGTAAAATTGCCTTGTAAAATGTTGTAATTTCATAGTCAATCTGGGATGTTCATTAGGTAGAGATATGACAGTAGAAGTTATGTTTAATTTAGGGTTTTTCCCTAGAAGGAAACCCCTCACTATATATGATGGAATTGTATTACCTCTGAGAAGATTTGTATTCTGAGTGAGATAGAGAGAGGAGTTTGTGTGAGAGCAAAGAGGGAATTAAAATGGATCCGCTGTAGGTTGTATCTCTTCATTTTGTTGGATAATATAAATGGAAGGACTGGCTGTTTCTCTGTGGACTTAGCCCAAATTAGGTGAACCACATATATTTGTGTCTCTCTTGTTTTATGTGTTTTCTCTGTTTATATTTTTGCAATATATTTTATGTGTTCCATTGCTTTGTAATATAAAATTTTCTAACATACATTGCATACCTTGGTCAATGAATTCTCCAAAATATTATCAAAAGCTTCCACTGTCCCGTTTGCCTAACGATGATAGGGAGTGCTTTTCTGATGGTAAACCTGAAATTCTTCAGTTAGTACTTCAATTGTGTTATTCAAAAAGTGTGTCCCCTGGTCGCTCATCAAGATATTTGGACAACCAAATCTAGATAATATAGATTCGAAGATAAACTTCATAGTGGTTTCTGTGCTGCAGTCCTTCACTAGCTTCACCTCAGCCCACCTTGTCAAATAATCCATCGCGGTGATGATATATCTTGCACCAGTCTTTTTCCCTGGTGGACTAATTGGTCCAACAAATTCAATTACCCATTTTTCAAAATCCTGCAACGTCACCTATGGTACTAGGGGCATTTCATCTCTTCTAGATGGCTTTCTTATCTTTTGACATACATCACATACTTGGCAATAGTCCTTTGTATCCTTATGTATTGTAGGCCACCATAGTTCAAATCTTAGAATCTTCTGCGGAGTGGATTTTCCTACATAATGGCCACCTGAAACTCCTCCATGAGCTACTACCAGAATGCTCTATCTCACGCTAAGGGACGTATCTTCACAATACTTCATCCTATCCCATTTTATAGAAGCTTTCTGCAATTAGTGAAAAGTCAACTTCTCGAACCACCAATTCCTCCTTTTGCTTTAGGGTGTACTTAGTGGGTGCCATTCTTGTAGACAAAAAATAGATAATATCTGTGAAGTGATCAACTACGACTTTAATTGCAAACAACTGTGCATTGGGTAGGTTATATTTAAGACTTGTAGCTCTTCTCTTGTCTCTATCCTGGATAGATGATTAGGCCCAACATTTAATCTTCTTGGCTTCATTATAACCTCAAAATCATATTCTTGGAATAATAATAGCCACCGACAGAGATCCCTCTTAAAACAAGCTTATTCACTAAACAATTCAACGTGGAATGATCTATGAACATCTTAAAGTGTCCTCCCAACAAGTAATATCTGAACTTTTGTAGCACATACAGTTAAGGGATGAGTTCCACTAGGGTCTTGGGTTGATACCCTAGCAGATCAGAGGTTAGCTATACAGAGAAACACACATTCCATGCAGCCATAATGCTAATATAAGCAAACTCTACGATAAGGGGCGTACCTGAGGTCCTATGTTTGAGAAGATCCTTCCAGGGTCCAAACCTTCTGAGAGTTCCTTTTGCTCCTTCAATCTGCAAAACAATCAATTCAAGAAAGTACAACAATATATGGACTAAACATCATAAAGAAATCATCTTCATAGTATATTGAAAGGTAGTTAGTTATGCAATTAAACAACCATTCACATCTAATTCATAACATGGATATCATAAACATGAAGAAGATTTATATGAGGAACAAAGACAAGTGTTTCTTTTATTATAGACAAATAAAGTACAAAAAGGAATAATTTCACCTGATTCATCCTTTTGCAGGCTCCAAGTGGGACTGTTCTCTAGATTTGTCTAGTCTCAAGCCTTTAACAAACTCCTTCCATGACTTACTCCATGATATATCAAGTAGTAGATAGACATCATCACACAAGGAAACAAGGGTTCCCTGTAAATGGGGGAAGTGCAGGAGGCACTAGGATCTTCAGACCTGGTCAGGGAAATCTCAGCATAGTAATCTTTCTCTCTCTTCTCTCCTCCTTTAGGCCTTCCCATTGAAGCCTTTTATACTTCTCCCAAAGTAGTTTTTTAGTTGGGAATTCGTTGGGAATAGTTGGGCCACAGGCACTAATAAGTAATCAATAGGTGAAACCTGTGATCTCCACCCGAAATTAAGGAGATTTAATTTTTTTTAAGTGTTTTAAGACATATATGCGGGTTGGGTATACACAGACCCATGTACACACACGTTTAGCTCAAGGCAATGTCGCGTATAGGGAGTAAAACACTATTCTTTTAGTTTTGGACTAGGTCTGGAAGGAGGGGTTGCCCTAGGCCATGAGTGCAACATCACAAACCTCAAGAGTGAGATTTGGAGCTATAACATATGCCCCCTAATATATGAGGTCAAAAGGGGTACATGATGGCCGAAATGTATTAAGCAAATACATGGAAAGGAAATCTGTCAAAAACTGAGGACTTCACCAGAGTTTAGCCTGCCAAGCTACAAAAGGAGATCAGAAAGAAATACTGTCTGAGGCGGGCATACCCATGCTCAGAGAAAGTACAACATGTCTGCATATCAAGTACAAGGGGATCCACTAAGTATACAAGTATAAAAGACTGGAGAATACATAATGGTTCATCTGATCACGATCGAACAAGTACATGTCTGAAATATCACATATAAGAATGTAAATGATGCTGAAGGATGAAGCGGATCACTGATATCAAAGATTGATCCCAAAAAGTACCAAATGAACATGATGGAATAAGATGGTACTACACTGCAAACTCAGGTGCCAACATATAGAATGTCGCCATCAATGACTGCAACATATAAGGTGGAGTGGTATCAACTAGCAGCAATAGGAGCAACTGTCAAGTGAACCAATGAAAGATGACACAACTTGAGGTCTTCACCAACCACCATAGCACACTTCTATAGCATGGGAATAAATGATCTAAAGTCAACCGTGTGAGAAATCGTTTGATTACCAACCATTGATGTATATTGTTAACAAACACGAGGCTACTCACCGATAATGATAATGAGCGTCAAGGTACCCAGTACAATCTAACAAGTGTGAACAGATGAGCTGAAGTCGAACACCTGTAAGAACCTATCAGTCAGGAGATAATGATGGTTTCCCGCTGTTGATAGCGAAGGATCTGCCACTAATGACTGCAAACCCCAAGGTACTGCCAAATGGACTCTAGATCTTTGCCCTAGAGCAATAAGTCGAAGTCGATAAGGAAAGATCCACTAGAAGGAAGGCATTAAGGCATCCTTCATCAATCTAGCGCGAGTGTAACCCGTAGGCCAATAATGTGGAAGGAATCGGATGAAAAATATCTAGTAACCCGATCGAAGTACGTTTTTGGCGTACACAAGATGTGGCTAGTGCACGACAGAAACCCTCTGAACCAACCAATAATGAAAGCTGACAGAGAGGCAAGGTATCCACCAATATGTTCAAATGGAAACCAAGGTACTGCATGAATCCCAATGTGTGATAATGTAAGCTGATGTCAAACACAAGGGAAACCACTCAGTCAAAGACCCATGATACTGATCGATGCTGAGCAGAAGGTGACCTATCAATAATGTAAATAGGGCCAGGGTGCAGCTCTAGGCCTGTCCTCAGAGGAAGATGTTGTCCTCGATAAGGACAAGACCTACCAGTAAGAAGTCAATGGAGACCTCAAACAGGCACTAGCAAAGGACCAATATAGCTGATGTGATGATAGACATGATACTGACAACCAGGGATGGCCGACTGAAAATTGAGTCAAGAGACACTGCATAGAGACCGACTCAAGGTAACTTCCCTTGAACAAAAGCACGACTCAAGATATGACTATGTAGCAGCATATGATGACTCTGTATAAGTTCGTCATGCACGAGGCACGAGTGAACCCTCCATATGATTGGAAGAGATAACCAATCGGGGGAGCACTGACTCAATAACAAGGCTAAGGCGTACCTAAGTCAAACTAAATCCCGCCCAAACGGAGGAGACTTTATTTTGAGTGCTTTGTTCAAGGGTGACACGACTGACTCTAGCCGCCAACAATAAATGGAAATATTGTCCCGTTCCTACTCTTTTTTGGAATATATAATTTTTTTGTCTTTTTCTTTAAAGCTGGAAAAAGAATAAAAGAATGCTATAGTACAGTGGAAA
Organism: Pinus taeda; assembly: GCA_000404065.3. Lineage (NCBI taxonomy): Eukaryota > Viridiplantae > Streptophyta > Pinopsida > Pinales > Pinaceae > Pinus > Pinus taeda. The sequence goes on along the minus strand of APFE031374496.1, from coordinate 31,326 downwards.
GAACGAGTGTCAGTGAAGCAGATGATCTAGTTCTTGGGATTGGAACAATCCTATGCTCAATGCAGGGAGGCAAAAACTGGTCAAAGACACTCAAAGGTGTGTTCCTTACATGGGTCAAGGTGTGTCAAGTTGCAGAAGTCAAAGGTATGCAAGTTTGATTTTGCAGTCGTCATGGTAAAAATTTGGCTTAAACACGAGTCCAAGTGAAGCTGGCTCAAGGCCAAAAGGTGCAAATGGTCAAAATGCAATGCAGTAGTACAACTCAACACAAAGGAACCTCTATGGTGTAAGGCCAGAATGAAGTGGAGAAGCAAAGAGGAATGAGTCTTCAGCACATAAGTCATGGCGGGAATAAAGAGGATTCCTGAGCCTAGGGACAAAAAATCGACATGAGTGCCAAGTGACAACAAGGTACTAACTAGGGCACCCATGATAAGGTAGGCTCTACCAGACAAGTCATGATACTTCTAAGCAATGAGAAGGTTCTGCACCATAACTTGGTGGGGTCGATCCTAAGGCCAAAATGGAAAAGGAAACTGATAAGTGCACAATGCAGGCGGAAAAACCTAACCTATATGCCAGTTTCGAGAACCAATACCTGTCAGAACGGACCAACCATAAAAATTTCCAAAGGAGAAATCTTCCAAGTTCTGTATACATAAAGAGGAACACTAGGCAAGAAGTTAATACATCCCACATATAAACTTCATATAAAATCTTGTGTTATAGAATACAAAACTTGAAAATGAGTACCTCATATATACAATATGGTACAGGGAACCATGCAACCTTGCGGCTTATGTATAATAGTTCTTCTAGACAAACCCCTTATAGGGCTCAGGCCAAAGATTCCTCTCGTAGTCGAAACTCATGGCTTCAAAGAGTTCTCCCTGTGAAGGCAAAACAAGGTCTGAGAAATCATGAGAACTATGAGAATCAAAAGAGGGAACTAAAGGGTCTCATGTCACTATAGGAAGAATCTCTCAGTCAACTATCGGGACCAAGTCCCAAGAAGGAGAATAATAGGTCAAAGGATCCTTCTTAGAAGTGATTGAACATTGAGGATTCAATGCCACATAATTCACCCATGGTGGGGTAGAGTCTACTTGAACACTCGGAACAAACCAAGGGGTATTCTGTAGTAAAGTTGAATTAGGGTGGTAATTATAAGATGCAAGCTGATCAATAGTGATAATATTCCCATTATGAGGAAAGCACATTACTCGAAAGAGTGAAGACACCACAACATTCATAGCATAGAAATAATCACGCCCCAGTAGAATATTAAAGTCTAAAGGGCTATCAACCACCATCATATGGATTAAGATAGTCTTCCCACCTAAAGTGATAGGCAATTGAGGAAGAACACCCATATATTCACTAGGTCTTATATCATAGGCTAACAACTAACTCTGAGTTGTCAAAATCTTTGGGGAACCCAAAGCTTTCCAAGTCAAAGAGGATATAATACTTTCAGAGGATCCTTTATCCACCATACATCGATAGACATTTGTGGAATTAACTTTGACCTTTATTTGGAAAGGTGCAGCGGAAGGAAGACGAGGCTCAACAAGACTATCCCAGTCAAAGGAAACATTGTTATAACTTGGAGGGGGAACATTTGAAGAAATCGAAATGCTCCCTATACCAGAAGACTCTGTACTAGAAATCAAACAGACTCTTTTGTTAGGCACTTCACCCCCCAAAAGAGGAGTGTAATTAGCCAATGATTGTACTGGATCAACCACCTTATCAACCAATGGTTGATGGGATTGATGAAAAACCATATCAGAGGTAGGAGTAGAAGTACTTTCAGACTCGGACCATATCCTTTGAACCTCTAGAATACTAGGGCATAAATGAGTAACATGGTCTCCCTTGCATATCTTACAAGGGAACTTAGGTTTAAAACTTCTACGTCCAGGTTTCTTATCTATCTCCATTCCGCCAACATGACTAGTAGTGGTTTGCAGAGAGTCCTGAACATGACTTGTAGATGATCCTGACTCTTTGCTAGTATGACTTGCAGTGACTTGACTTGTGCCCCCAGCATGACTAGTAGTGGCTGAAGGCTCATCTCCAACATGACTAGCAGAGGTTGAAGATGAAGTGCTAGTATGACTTGTAGTGACTAGACTTGTGCCCCTAGCATGACTAGTAGCAGCTGAAGGCTCATCTCCAACATGACTAGCAAAGGTTGAAGATGAAGTGCTAGTATGACTTGCAGTGACTAGACTTGTGCGCACAGCATGACTAGCAGCGGCTGAAGGCTCATCTCCAACATGACTAGCAGAGGTTGAAGATGAAGGGATAGAATTATTCTTCTTCTTTGAATTCCTCTTTCTCCTCTTTTTAGATTTCTTATTATAAGAAGGAGGAGAAAAAGGAATCCCAGATTTCTCTTTGAAAGAAGATGAACAATTAGCACCCATGTGATGCCCTTGAAATAAAGCATTCAACTGAGAAACTTCAAGAGAATTTGGAATATTTGGAGTGGACCACAGGCAAATGGGTAGTCCAAAATTCAACCCAGGAATATTCGAAGTGGCCATCAAGGGAGTACCAACGTTTCCAAAGAAAGGAAAAGCACAAGGATCCCCTTTTGGGAGGGTACCTTGGTTGGTTTCCACAGGAATATTGGCCATATCTAACTGATTCGCAAACCCTTCCCTTACAGGAATGTAGAAATAAATTTCAAGGAAGATAGATAGGCAATCAAAACCTTTTCCCTTGAGGAGGAAACTCCACAACTTCTGAGAGAACGACCAAAAGCGTTTCAAAATCAGCAGAGTGGTAAGCCAGTCACTCAGAACACAAAGTCCAAACATGACTAGAAAAAAGTACCTAAAGCCAACTATATACAAGGAGCAAAGAGCACTCGCTAAAAAGTTCCTAAAAGAAGTCAGCAGTCAAACAACTTCTAAGTATTTCCACTTTCCGCTTTGGGTGATGAGGACTGGACACCAAAATACAAGAAAGTGAAGTAAGGGGCCTTCCGAAGATAGTCTAGGATAATGATGGCCCAGTCCTACCAGCGAAGGTAATAGAGGAAGTTACACTGACCTCCTAACAACAACCTGCGCTGGTGCAAGCCCCCAAGCTTCACAAGGGTGCCATCTAGTAGTACCGTTGAGAGGGATACAACGTCGACCTCAGGTGCCATGGGATTCCCCTCCACAACACCTGTGTAGATCCCTAGGAGTAGCAACTAAGGTTACCAACTCGTGTCAGAAGCCAAGTGGAACAGTCTTGAGGTAAGATTCGACAAGTAGGAGAGGGGGTATCTCTCTTCCCTGTCTTCAAAAACCCTCATGCTTAACTCCTAGATCCGGAGCTTTCCTAGTCTCCCTAACTCTATTGGATTTTCACTCACTATTCAGACTCCTATATTTGACATTTTAAATGGCCTTGAAGAGTTATCTCTCCACTCGCCTAATCCAAGGCCCTAAAATATCCTAAAACTTGTTGGTGTGTCTAACTTGACAATTATAAAAGGTTCTAGTATATTTTAATTAGTGATTTTTTTTAAATAGGCTGTTCTTTAAGTCAAGGGATAAACGGAAGTGAAACTAGTGGTGTTTCGATGCAAAAGAAATTAATAAAAACCAAACTATATGCAAATTCACTTGTTTTTGTTTTTTGATGAAAGAAATTTCCACTAGGTTCAGAGGAACTTCATAGAAAACAACAAATTTTTCTTTTCTTTTCTTTTACTCAAGCTTCACACTCACAAAAATTAACAAAACTACGGATGCCTAAAAAGATGCACAAATTTATCCTAATGCAATAAGTACATGTTGATGCAAAACTCAAAACTACTCTTAAGTCAAGAAATGAAAGTTACTTGTTTATCAATTTTTAATTTGCCACTTAAAATGTTTAGATAGAATATAAGTTGTTGATGCTAATTTTGTCCAAACACTAAAAGCAAGTTTCAAGACAAACAAAAATGCACTTTCACTCATAAAAAGGAAACTAAATCAAAACCAAGTTCAAGAAAGCAAAACCAAGTTTCAAGAAGTTTTCTTCAAAACCAAAACAAAAATGACTTTTCAAAAGTGCTCTAGACAAGACTGAAACTTTATGATTGAATAATAGGCAATAAAACACTTTGTGAGTTTGCAACACAAAACAAGTGAGAACTCAACAAAAATATGTTTCGAAATGCTCTTAACAATCAGAAGGCAACAACAAGAGCTTGGCAATGAAGACCAAAAGATTGAAAAGACAACTTTCAAGAAAGTGTGAACCAACAACTTTTGGAAAGAAAGAAAAGTAGATGGTCATAAAGATATCGTTTTGACATGCAAACAAAGAAAGTCATCAAGACAAGATTTGACACAAAGATTGAAATCAACCTTTCTGCCTTGAAAGCATAGAGCAACCAAAATTCCAAGCAAGAAATCTGGTTGCTTAAGCAAAAATGATGACGTTTGCAAGAAAAACAAATAAGACCAACGCTTTCCAAAATCAGAGAGAATTTGAAATCAGATACTTGCTATAAAAATAAAGACTGACACAAAAAAGTAACTGTTCAGGACTGAATCAGACTAGTAGACAGACCTTCAGAAACAAAAAGATTTGAAAAATCTTGAAAATTTTAAGGTATACGCGATTGCATCAGTGCACAACTGCGTGTATACATGAATTAGCCTAAGGAAACATGCGTATACGTTGGTTTACTTAAGGAAACATGTGTATATACGCTTCTGTAAACTGGAAAAAAAACATATATAAAAGATTTTAAGAAAAAACAAAAACAGTTTGAAGAAACTGATCAATCTTACAATCCAAGTTCTTACAGGAACAGACTACACAGTAATAGCAAGCAAATAGACAGTTGAGCCCTGATTGGCTTTAACAAACCCAAACTAGGAACAACAATACTGTTTTCCCCTGTGGAGTTGCCAATTCTATTAAGGGATAAGTTCCCCTAGGGTCTTGGGTTGATACCCTAGCAGATCGGAGGTTAGCTATACAGAGAAACACACATTCCATGCAGCCATAATGCTAAGATAAGAAAACTCTATGATAAGGGGCGTACCTGAGGTCCTATGTTTGAGAAGATCCTTCCAGGGTCCAAACCTTCTGAGAGTTCCTTTTGCTCCTTCAACCTGCAAAACAATCAATTCAAGAAAGTACAACAATATATGGACTAAACATCATAAAGAAATCATCTTCATAGTATATTGAAAGGTAGTTAGTTATGCAATTAAACAACCATTCACATCTGATTCATAACATGGATATCATAAACATGAAGAAGATTTATATCAGGAACAAAGATAAGTGTTTCTTTTATTATAGACAAATAAAGTACAGAAAGGAATAATTTCACCTGATTCATCCTTTTGCAGGCTCCAAGCGGGACTGTTCTCTAGATTTGTCTAGTCTCAAGCCTTTAACAAACTCCTTCCATGACTTACTCCATGATATATCAAGTAGTAGATAGACATCATCACACAAGGAAACAAGGGTTCCCTGTAAATGGGGGAAGTGCAGGAGGCACTAGGATCTTCAGACTTGGTCAGGGAAATCTCAGCATAGTAATCTTTCTCTCTCTTCTCTCCTCCTTTAGGCCTTCCCATTGAAGCCTTTTTATACTTCTCCCAAAGTAGTTTTTAGTTGGGAATTCGTTGGGAACAGTTGGGCCACGGACACTAACAAGTAATCAATAGGTGAAACTCGTGATCTCCACCCGAAATTAAGGAGATTTAATTTTTTAAGTGTTTTAAGACATATACGCGGGTTGGGTATACACATACCTGCGTACACATGCGTTTAGCTCAGGGAAATGCTGCGTATAGGGAGTAAAACACAGTTTTTTTAGTTTTGGACCAGGTCTGGAAGGAGGGGTTGTCCTAGGCCATGAGTGCAGCATCACAAACCTCAAGAGTGAGATTTGGAGCTATAACAACCATAGCTGACCCCTCCCTTTTTGTCGTGCTGTAATTATTTTTTGCCATAGACAACTTCCTACTTTCAAATTCTATGGGATGATTAATATCTCTTTCCCCTATCTATGCTAATATTACACTCATTTCTATGCAAAGATGCATCAACGTGCACATGAAACTCTTTCTTCCAATCTGGGAAAACTAGAATCAACGCAGTTACCATCATTTATTTTAGTACATCCAGCCTCTTCTGACAGTCTTCGTCCCAATGGAAGGTCACATCCTTCTTTAGAAACTTCTCCATTGGCACAATTATTTGCACATAATCTTTAATAAACTTCCTATAGTAGCCCATGTGTCCTAGCACCATACACAATTGTCTTACTATTTTTGGTGTTGGTGGGTTCATAATGACTGCGATCTTCACTGAGCCCACCATCAATCCTTGTTTACAAACCACATGCCCCAAAAATATTCCAAATAGCACACAAAAGATGAACTTCAATTTCAACGATATTTGATACTTCCTACACATATATAACATCAATCTTAAGCTCACCACATGCTTTTTTAATAGCCCAAACATTGTCCAATCGTTGAAGTAAACTTCAAGAAACTTGTGTATATACTCCTTGAAACCTGCAATTACAACTCTAGAAAAAATGGTAGGCACATTCTTCAATCCAAACAGCATAACTGTGTACTGATAGGAACCGCACTCTATGGAAAACATTGTTTTATGTCTATCTTCTAGTGCAATTCTGATATGGTGATATCCTAAGAAGTCATTTGTAAAAGAGTAAACCTCTTGTCCTCCTACATTATCCAACACTTCGTCTATAAATGGGGTTGGAAAAGGGTCATGTAGGCATGTATCATTCAACTTCCTTAAGTCCACACATATTCTAATTTCCCCTTTCACCTTCTTCTCCTAAAATACCATGAGAATTACCCATTCAAAATCTTCGAGAGGTTCAATTATCCCCGCTGCTAGAATCTTATCCAATTCTATTTTTACCTTTTCCTTATATTTTGGGTTTAGTATATAAGGCCTTTGCTTAACAGGCTTTGCATCAAGCTTCAGAGGAATCCTCATAACTCCGAAATCCCCTAGAATACCTTTCATATCTGAAAAATTAGAAGGAAACAACTCCTAATATTCATGCAACAAGTCCGTTATCTTACGAACAATGTCTTCATCCCAATAATATCCTATGGTCGCATACTTCAGTTCAAATTCTGTTCCTATCTTTACTTTCATTGTTTTTAGCGGTTGCATTGTATCCAGAATCTCTGTTTTAGGCAAACTCACTTCCCGATGTCCTTTTGACTCCTTGATATTAATGTTGTGAGGATCTTAGTTATATTTTGCAGTGAGATTATAACATTCTATCACATCTCGGATATACATGCCCCAATCAGGTTTCTAGATAACCAAAACTTCATTTTCAAAAATTTTCTTCTTAACTATACTTAGGTCTGCATCTATATGTGGACAATCATATTCAAATATGAATGTCATCACAAATCCATCCACCATCTCTATTCAGCTAGTAGTTTCATGTCTATGTTCAGTCTCCAAATACCAGTTCTTCGGGATTGTCTCAAGTGTGTGTATAAAACCATGCAAACATTCTTATTAGAGAATGTCTTCCAAAGCTATCATATAGAGATGTATATGATCCCTTGGATCAGTTTGACCATCATATTTATCCACAAGCTGAATGTCTACTAGACCAAATATTACCCACATGAATCTCCTACATTTTTGCCAATTTGTGATATTATTCTTGTTAGTGCCCCACCATCTGGCAAGAGTAGCTCTTACTGCCTGATCTAGAGCTAACAATATCTGATCTTTTGGTACCCATCTCTTATATTCCCTAAGGAACATATTTATATCACCCAATCTTTCATACCTAGGTAAATCACATACCTCAGATGTCATGCAATGCACTGCCTTTGTGATTCTTGCACATCGCCTAGTTGAATCTATTCTGCCAGTTCTCCAACTCCTCGTCTGAATCCGAAGTGCAGGAACTATATTTCTCCTAGGTTATCTTCCCATATGTAGTAGGATTGATCCACTCCCCTTCTTTCATTATGATATGATAGATATTATCAACGTCATCTGTGCCATGCTCTTCTTTAATAGGCTCTGTATACCTTTCACCTTCTGATGGATCTAATGGAACAATAACTCTCATATTATTACTTTTGAATATCATCTGCATTTTATTTAGATTAATGATAACCATATTGGAAAATGCCCAATCCAATTCGAGCAGTGTGGGGTAAGTATTTCTATCATCCACAATCTCAATTACTTCAAAGTCAGTGGTAGTGCGCACTTTGTCGATGTCCACTGTGACATTAGACAACCTTCCTAGGGGTAAGATTTTATGTTCATTTTCCATATTCAACTAAATAGTAGATCGTTTGATCTGAATTGGATCCATGAAGAATAATAAAAAGAAACATGGCTGTACCAGGATGGGACAAACTTCAAAGAATTGAGAGAAGCGATCAAGAACACATCTAAAATAGTAGCAGTTGATAGCCAGCTTAGAACGATGAGGACCTCAGTCAAAGCGTGCTGACAAAGGCCCATGGAGACTACGTAGGACGAGAAACTAGCCCCTGGGAAGCCCAAATCGGGAAACAGAGGGAGTTTTTGATGCGCGATTAGCGAAGGAGAGGCCCCGAGTGCTCCATTGCATGGGAGTCAGGAAAACCATGGGGAAAAAGGCTAAAGGCTGAGGCGGGACCCCCACTCCAAAAACTGGTGGTATTTGTCGGGGGCATCCTTGGTTGGTAAGTTGATTTGGTGAAAATGGAATGATTCCACTTAGCAGCCAATGCATGGCGAGCATAGGAGAGAGAAAACCACTGCTCATCACGTGCTAACGATCGAGCAAGTCAACCGCGTGAAATGAGCGGATGGCGCCGGATCTGGGGCATCTAGATCTAACGATTGATATCATTCCCGATGGTAAGACTGGATGTAACAAAGGATTAAGCCATGATTTAGAATAATTTGAGGTCCGCTTTGACTTCCAAGGTGGCAGATGGCTCATCCCACGATGTAACTGAAGAACTGAACTGACGAAGCAAGCTGGCACAGTTCGTAGGAGGTCAAGTGGCCTCTCCCTATGAGTCTGATGATGACGCTGAGATGGGGAACTCCAAGCGAAGCTATAGTAGGTGATCCAACGGAGTTGGAAGAGGAATCAAATAGCTATGAGCTCAAATGGCTTTAAAGCCATGCACACACCCGAAGAATAGGGGGGAGAGAGAAAAGGAAGAACAAAGAAAGCAGACAAAGAGAGCAAAAAGTAGGAAGAAGACATAAGGCCAAGCTTACCAAAGGTAGCGTCGAGCACCAGAGGGCTTGAAGAGATTTGAGCCATCCCTGAAAGGGATCTGTCAGAACCGAGCACCACATTGGGCTCCTTCCATTGTAGACCTGAGAGGTCAAAAAGCTGGTAAGGTGAAGAGTCTGTGTACTCTAGTGGCTTGGGGAATCCAAGAACCACCCTGCTAAGTTATCCTGGGACAAGAGATTCATACTGAGCTCTTTCTTTGTAATTCTTTGCTTTAAGACACAATAAAAGAAGGCCACCACTGAAATCTAGACCGAAGACGTAGCCCTGGAGGTTAGGGTGAACTCCTTATTAATTTCTTGTGTTCTTATATTTGCTTACTGTGTTTCTCTGTTGCCTTCCATTTCAAGTGTCTTTGTATTTGCAATCTGATCGATCCGTTGCTTAAATAACTTAGACACACACCAACACATGAGTCTGTAATACCTCCATTTAATAACTCTTAACTGAGATCACTCATAGGGTGATTATTAGATCAAGTGGTGTCAGAGCTTTAGGTTGTAAGGTTAGACAAGCTTGTGTTGGTTTAGTTGTTGAATGCTCACTAGATCAAAGCTCAAATTAGGAGAAGGAGACTTGGTTGGAACTAATATTGAAATTGGGAGGGTCTATCCTCAAAAGACAATGTCAGAGGAAGGTCCTGTGGAGCCAGATCCTCAATTCATAGAAAGTTTCCTAGCTATAAAGTCTAGGGTAGAAGAAATGTATAGGGACTTTAGAAAGCATAAGGATGAAGATTCATCAGGTTCTAAACAAGACAAAGAAGAAGATGAGTCTCATTCCCATGACCACTCAAAAGGAAAAAGGAGAGAGGAAAACTTCCTCATACCTCCTAATAGCCCTGTGCATAATAAGAAAGCATCTTTGATCAAGCTATATGTTAAATTTGACTTTCCTATATATGATGAAGAGCTAAATGATGAAAAGTTGGACAATTGGAATAGACAAATTGATGTGCATTGCAGAGTGCAAAACATCGACTCAGACAAGAGCAAGATTCAGCTGGCAAGTCTATGCCTAGGAGGCACTGCCTTAGTTTGGTGGGAAGGCAGAACCCAAGCTGACATGAAAAGAAATGGTAAGACTATCTCTATTTTAAGTGACTTTGTTTCTGCAATCAAGAAGCAATTCTATCCATTGGCCTACATGCAACAAGCCATGATGAGTTGGAAAACTATTCGGCAGTTGAAAGGGAAAAGTGTGCAAGGGTACACTCAAGAATTTTGAAAGAGAGCATTGATTCTAGGGATCTCATTAGACTCACCAGAGACTCTTTTAAAGTACATTGGTGATCTACACAACTACATGAGGCATACCATCCTCATGTTTAATCCCACTAGTGTAGATTAGGTATCTGTACAAGCTACTCATCTAGAAGCTAGAGGAAAGAATGGAAATCCAGAAGTTGGGGGACCATCCCAACCCACTGCAAGCAAGAACAAGGAGAAAAGAAAGCAGAAGTGGAAAGAAAGGAAGGCAAACACTGCATAGAAAAGAAAAGCTTCATGCACTCACCGTAAAAATGATGGGCATGATGATGAGCATTGTTGGATTTTTCATCCAGAGCTGAGACCTAAGAAGTCTGAGGGAAAGAAGAAGAAGACTGCTGCATCTATCCAAAAAGATTTGGGGTCAAACTCAGGAGATGAAACAACCATTGCAGCCACAAGTATAAAAGGTAAGAATTATGAAGCATCTACTAGTAATTATACTCAATCTATTATTGATGAAGAACATGAGAGAAAAAGACATGAGATTCTCCATATTCGAGTTGTTTCCAAGTATCAAAAGATTGATACTTTGTTTGATAGTGGCTCACAAGTAAATTTGATTTCTGAAGCAATTGTAAAGAAATTGGGATTAGCAACTACACCTCACAAGAAACCATACCCATTAGGATGGTTGAATGATAAAGCACAACTACAAGTGATAGACAGTGCAATCTCAAGTTTTCTTTTGGGTCAGATTGTAGATGAGGTTGAGTTAGACATAATTCCTTTGGATATATGTGGAATGGTTTTAGGGAGTCCTTACTTGTATGATAGAAAAGCTATTTTCTATAGAGTTGAGAACAAGTATCTACTTGTTAAAGATGGAATTGAATACTTTGTAAGAGCTCATAAGCTCAAGAATAATTACTGTCATAAACTCAGGGCAGATGAAAAGAATGATAAATTGATGCAAACAATTCTTATTGATGGTTGTTAAGGAAAAGAAACCTGATAAAACCAATTATTTTAGGGTTGTAATGCTAAGAAACAAGCTGATATAGAAAACATTGTTTCAGAGTACGATGTCCTGTTTCAAGAACCTAAAGGTCTGCCACCCAAAAAGGAAATAGCACATGATATTATTTTGCAGCAAGATGTTCTGTTGCCTAACATTGGAATGTACAGGTTGTCTGCTTTAGAGAATGTTGAAATCAAGAAGCAGGTGCAGGAGTTGCTCGAGAAGGGGTTAATCAGGCCTAGCACATCACCATGTGGGTCACCAATTGTTTTGGTGAGAAAGAAAGATGTCTTGTGGAGAATGTGCATTGACTACCGAGCACTGAATAAGATAACAATAAAAAATCGTTATCCCCTTCCTTGCATAGATGATCTTTTAGATCAATTAAAGGAAGTTGTTTATTTCAGTAAGTTGGACTTGCATAGTGGATACCATCAGGTCAGAGTTGCAGAGCAAGATGCATGGAAGACTTCTTTTAAAACAAAGTAGGGATTGTATGAGTGGCTAGTTATGCCTTTTGGCTTAACCAATGCCCCTACTACTTTCATGAGATTAATGAATGATGTACTCAGACCTTTCGTTGATGATTTTGTTATTGTGTATCTGGATGACATTCTGATTTTTAGTAAAACGTGGGAGGAACACCTAAAGAATTTTAAGTAGACATTAGATGTTTGGAAAAGAGAAAAAAATTATGTTAAACTCTCAAAATGTGAATTTGGAAAAACATCTCTAAATTATTTGGGTCATATAGTAGGGGTGGTGAATTGAAAATAGATCCCTCTAAAGTGGTAGTCATTGTAAACTGGCCTAAACCTAAGTCTGCTACAGAAGTGAGAAGCTTCTTAGGAGCAACATATTTTGGAGGAAGTTCATCTCTAACTTTTCCTCAATTGCAACGCCCTTACATGATTTGACAGGATTGAACAAGGTGTTTTAGTGGGAAGGAAAACATCAGAAATCCTTTTACACCTTGAAAGAAAATATTAGTACAACACATGTACTAGCACTGCTTGATCTACAAAAGCCATTTGAGATTGAAACAGACGCTAGTGACTATGCCATGGGAGTAGTGTTGACACAACATGGTAAACCCATATGTTATCATTCTAAGACTTTTAATCCTGCAGTAGTTAACTATCCTACATATGATAAAGAATTGTATGCATTAGTTCAGAGTGTGAAAAAGTGGAAACATTACTTAGTGGGCAAAGAGATAGTAATACATACTGATCATCAACCACTTCAATATCTACACTCCCAAACTAAGTTGCAGCAATCAAGGCATTATAGGCGGATGGGTTTTCTACAACAATTTCATTTAGTCATCAGATATAAAAAGAGCATACATAACAAAGTTGCAGACATGTTACCTAGACCCATTATAAATGCATCTACTATACTTAAGCATAATTCTGTACTACATGAAAGCTACATTGAACAATATGCTCAAGATACCGACTTTAAAGATGTTTATGCAACTTTGAGTCAAGGCAAAAGGGTAGAAGAATTGGATTATCATGTGAAGGACCGACTCTTATATCATTGTGGGAAGCTCTGCATTCCAAAAACAGAGAGAGTAAAGATAATCAGAGAGGCACACACTTCTATGATATTAGGTCACTTTGGGTAAGTAAAGTAGTTGCATAGCTGCAAAGATTTTGTTATTGGCCAAAAATGAGTAAGACAATTTCTAGATATGTAAGAGGGTGTACTATGTGTGCCAAAAACAAGCCCAACAATAGAAAACTAGGCATGTACACTCCATTAGCAGTTCTTTCTCACCCTTGGGAAAGTGTTTCCATGGATTTTGTTGAGGGAATACCTAAGTCTAGAAAATTTCATCATTATCTCTATGTGGTTGTGGATAGGTTCAACAAAATGTGCATTTTGATACCTTGTAATAAGTAGATTACAGTTGAACAAACTGCAAAACAATTCTTTGAACATGTATGGGTTCATTTTGGATTACCCACTTCTATTGTATCTGATTGAGACACCCGATTTGTGGGGAAGTTTTGGTCAAGTTTGTGGGAACTGATGGACACCCAACAGAAGAAGAGCACAACTTTTCATCCACAAAGTGATGGCTAGATAGAAGTAGTTAACAGGACAATGATCCAGCTACTTAGAGGATATTGCAACAAACATCCTAAGCTTTGGGATGAACACTTTTGTTATGTGCAGCATGCTTACAATAGAGCAAAACATTCTTCTACACAGAGATCTCCTTTTGAAACCTGTTTTGGTTTCACACCAAGGTCTCCTTTGGATTTTGTCTTTGGTAAAGATACCACAACTGATGGACACAGTGATGTGGACAAGGAAACTAGGTTCATTGAACAGATCCAAGAGATCCACCAGGCAGTACAAGAAAAACTGGAAAAGAGCCAAGCCAAATATAAAGCAAGGCATATCAAGCATCGGTGGAGCACAGTTTCCAAGTTTGTGACCCGGTTTGGCTGTATATCAGCAAGGACAGGATGCAAGGTGAAGGTAAAAAGCTAAAGCCTATTAGGTATTGTCCCTTCAAGATAATTGAGAGGATTGGTGAAAATGTTTTTCGCCTTGATCTACCAGTTTACATGCACATCTACTCAGTCGTAAATGCAGATTGCTTGAGATTGCTTAAACCTCCAATGATTGAGGATCTTGAAGAGCAAAGTCAATTGCCTTCTATTGATGACCTACTACCTGAATATTTGAATGAATTGCAAGAAGACATAGTCTTGGACAAGAAGGTGAGGACAACAAGTAGAGGAGATATTGAGTACCTCAGAATTGGGCTCAAAGGTTCGAAGCCGAGCAGTGCAAATTGGATTGATATTGGACAAGTGAGACAACAGTACCCTCACTTAGTCGATGCTTGAAAAACTAACTTTTGGTTGTCCAAAAGCTTTTTAGTGGGAAGGTCGTGATCCGAATTGGATCCATGAAGAATAATCAAAAGAACCATGGTTGTACCAGGATGGGACAGACTTCAAAGAATTGAGAGCACCGATCAAGAACACCTCTAAAATAGTGGCAGTTGACAGCCAGCATAGAATGAGGAGGACCTCGGTCAGAGCACGCTAAACGAGGCCCATGGAGACTACGCAGGAGGCGAAACTAGCCCTTGGGAAGCCCAGATTGGGAAACGGAGGGAGTTTTTGATGCTAATCGTGCATTGCTGGGAAAAAACCCTCGAGAAGGAGAGGCCTCGAGTGTTCAGTCGCATGGGAGGAAAACCGTGGGGAAAAAGGTTAAAGGCTAAGGCAGGACCCACGCTCCAAAAACTGATGGTATTTATCGGGGGCATCCTTGGGCGGTAAGTATATTTGGTGAAAACGAAGCGATTCCATTAAGAGGCTGATGCATGGCAAGCGGAAGAGAGAGAAAACCACTGCCCATCATGTGCTAACGGTCGAGCAAGTCAACCGTGTGAAATGAGCGGATGGCGTCAGATCTAGGAGATCGAGATCTAACAGATGATATCATGCCCGACTGTAAGACCAGATGTAAAAAAGGATTAAGCCAAGATTTAGAAGAATTTAAGGTCCTCTTTGACCGCGAAGGTGGCAAATGACTCATCCCATGACGTTACTGAAGAACCGAACCGATGGAGCAAGCTAGCACAATCTGCATGAGGACAAGTGGCCACTCCCTGTGAGTCTGATGATGATGCCGAGATGGGGAACTCTAAGCGAAGCTGTAGTAGGTGATTCGATGAAGTTTGAAGGGGAATTGAACAACCATGAGCTCGAATGGCTTTAAAGCCATGCACACACCCAGAGAAGAAGGGGGAGAGAGGAAAGGAAGAACAAAGAAAGCAGACAAAGAGAGAAAAAAGTAGGAAGAAGACAGAAGGCCAAGCTGACCAAAGGAACTGTTGAGCACCAGAGGGCTTGAAGAGATTCGAGCCATCCCTGAAGGGGAGCTATCAAGACTAAGCACCATAGTGAGTGCCTTCCATTGTGGGCCTGAGAGGTCAAAAAGCTGGTAAGACCAAGAGTCTGTGTACTCTAGTGGCTTGGGGACTCCAAGAAATACCCTGCCAAGCTATCCTGTGACAGGAGACTCATATTGATCTCCTTCTTTGTAATTCTCTACTTTAAGACACAATAAAAGAAGGCCACCGCTGAAATCTGGACTGGAGATGTAGCCATGTAGGATAAGGTGAACTCCTTATTAATTTCTTGTGTTCTTATATTTGCTTACTGTGTTTCTCTGTTGTCTTCCGTTTCAAGTGTCTATGTATTTGAAATCTGATCGATCAATTACTTAAATAACTTAGATACACACCAACACATGAGTCTGTAATACCTCCATTTAATAATTCTTAACTGAGATCACTCATAGGGTGATTATCAGATCAATGCAGCTTCAAATTCCCAATGAATTCCCAGGTCTATCTTGGCAAGAAATTGGCATCAAACCCTAGATCCAAGATCACCTGGTCCATATCATACTCTCCAATCTACACTATAAGCCTCATTTCTTTTCTCGTTCTCTTCTTGTGTCTACGTAGGTGATTCACTATGTGCATATCTCTCTACGGTACTTCCTTAGAAGCAAAAGAATCTATTAGCTCCTATAATCCCTATATGGCCTTTTGATTCCTTAATAGCTTCATACAGTTCTGTAGGAAGGACTTCAAGATATTTAGATCCACCTCCTATGTCAGAACAGGTACTATCTTGGGATTGTCATTCTGGGCGAGTTGCGTGGTAGAGGTCGAGACCCCATCATCCATAAAACTTCACCAAGCCTGCATGAATAATTACTTTTCCTTTAGGACATCAAATGTAGGTGATTTTTTAGCAGTCTTCCTCACCCATGTGGCTTCAACATCCTTTTTCCTGTCAAAATTATCATTCCCTTTCGCAGTTCCACTCCTTGTTATAATTCCAACACGCGGTTGATCTTCTCTTAGCTCATCGGCCATCATTTGGACATTCGATGCAGGCTACTAGTTTCTTTTTTCTTACATATTCGCATTGAGGATGAGACAATATTCTATGACATGATCAAAATCCTTACAGTAATTACAAGTTTTGATTAGGTTCTGACAATCTCTCACAAAGTGTCCAACCTATCCATAGTTGTAACAGATAATCTGGCCACGACCTTGACCAATTCCTTCTCCTTGTTCTAATCCTTGTCCTTGAAATCATTCTTGACCAATGTGATGGCCTTTCTCTTCATGTGCATGTCCTTTGGCTTGCAGTCTAAAACTATTAGCAGTGTGCTTCGTCATCAAGTCATAACTTTGGAAATTTTTCTCATCATGGCCTACTGATCTACAAAAGTTGCAAAATAATTGTTTCAGAGTCTGTATATATTTCTATAATAGATATCAGTCTTCAAAGTGATGCTAACCTTGGGTCCTACAAATTTCACACCACAAACCCAGATTTACTAGATTATGTGCTCCAATTGTAATATAATCTCTGAATACTAGGCATTGGTCCTTATAGTGACCTTCCACTTTGCACTTCATACACCAAAATGTTAATATTTATGATCTGATTTCTTTACCTTTCTTTAGATCCAGTAATTCCAAGGTCAATTTTGCTAGATTATTCTATATCTTCTGTATTCCTACGTGAGTATATCCAACCGATGAAGCTTCCAACTTCATCACAATCTCGAGTGCTTCATCTTGCATCTTGATCTTCTGCTATGTCAATGACAACCTGATATGTGGTAGCAACGTGGATATAAACCATTATTTATGTTGTTGTGGGGGTATATTGAGGCTCACTTGACCCACCAACACCTTGAATCTCTGATCTAATTCCCACACAGACTCAGTCACTTCTTGTTTGATTTCTTTGAGCTCGGTGATACATTGCCTCTGATTTTGACTTCTTAAAATTTGAGCCCAATGCTTGCTTGATATCATTAATTGTAGCATTTGGGTTACTTGCGGATTTTTTCATATACCATGTTAGCACTCTTTCCCGTAGCTACATTATGAGCTGTGCCTTCTTCACATCATCATTAGAAATATGTCTCACTATCCGTGCTGCATTAGCTATGAACTAGAAATTTTTAGGGTCTTCTGATCCCAATCCCTTAAAGACATGCAGCTTAATGTCATCAACCATTCTTCTTCTTCTTTATTGGATAGGTGGAGGGGAAGGTGGACGTGGAGATGGAGGTGTAGTAGGGGCCTTCTCCTTCAACTAAGTACCGAAAAAAAACTTCTCTTACTTAGATCATTCACTCATAGATTTTTCCATTAATAGATATCCCTTATGAATCTCTATGACTCCTTTTTATATCATCTTCTATTACAATACCATGGTTCGCAAACCATAGGTGGGTCACAAAACAACTTAACTCCTAATAACTATGGGTCTTTGACCTTCCTAAAGCCCCTTTGAATCCTATTGACCTACACGCTCTGCTCCTAAAAATGCGGAGACTTTACAATAATAACAAAACTATTTACAAAATTAACCCCATGGGAACCTCTCCCAATAGGCTGCCAGCACAAAGTCGTGACTCGTCCTGAGTCACTCTACTGATGTTGCCTCGATCTTTGCTTGCATACCACTAAACTCTGTATTCAATGTTTGAGGATCTGTTGTTCCATGCACAGTGGCTTGACAAAATTCCTCAACCAATTTCTTTGTAGTTGGACCTTTGACTATAAGGCCCATGGTTCTATGTGTCTACTACATAGCGTTTAGCTTGCTCTGCACTATCTATGTCAAATGGCTGGTCTCATTTACCTAGGGTTGCATCCTTGAAGATATAATGGATACCTTCCAATGCAGCTCATCAATTTCGGTTTGGATAAACTTCCACTCCTCAAATATAGTGAATCTTTGTACTGGTGATGAGGTTCATGTTGTAGGTCTGATCTCATCGAACTACCTTTGCTTTTTTTGGATATCTACTTCGATTTTCTGCAAAGTTTGATCCTCTTGTAGCGAGGTCCATAGTTCCATGGCCTATTCAAACAATTGTGTGAAATCCTTGACTGCAGCTTCTAGTGTAGTAAGATCTTCTTTAATAGCAGCCTCACACTGCTCTCTAACTTCCAGAGGAGTGGTTGGCTACAGCTTAAGTTGGAGCTAAGATATCTATAGATGCAACTCAAAGCAAACCTTACCAATTTCTTGCTTTTATTATTTTATCATAGCAGCTAACTTCTGGATGTTTTTTGCAGAGGTCGCTTCTGTTGGGATCTGGAGCTCAGGAAGCTCACTATAGGCCTACGTCATTACTGCTTCTAGTTGCTAACTATGCACAATAACTTCTTTCCATTTGTTAAGTGCCTGTGCTTTTTCCTTGAACATCTGTTTGTTGTTGGTCATTACTTCTCTAATCACCAGTAATGCTTATTGTTCCCAAACTATGAGCTCATATGATACTCCTTGATGTAGCTCATGCAATGTATGAATAGGGAGCGCTGCAAGGTTCAAAATCAAATTATTTAGATGCACTAGACATGCCCTATCTTCTAAAGTATCAACATGTAATGATCCCTCTGGTAACTGTGATGTGTGGAGGTCTGAGGTGATCTCTTCTACTAAGGCTGACCCGCTCTTTAGCTTCAGGCTCGCCTGTCCCACACTCACTTGAATAATCCCTATTTGGACGTGCAATTCCCTCAGGCCCCGCTGCACTTTGTCCAGTGTTTGATGGTATTGGTCCTTGATGTGGCTCCAAATAGTCTCCGTTGCATCGCATACCACATCATTGATCTTGTCTAGGTCCGCCTCCATGAGGACCAAAGGTGTCATACTCACATATTTGTCAGACTTTTGCTTCTTGTGTGGTCTCATGGATCTCCACTTCTACCTCTTCTTAATAATGAAGGGGACTCCAAGCATGCACCCCCCTTCTTCTTTACCCTTTGTTTCTACCTCTTCATTGGTGCACTCTGTTTCAGATTTGCCGAGGAAAATAGTGGCTTGCGACGTGGTGGCAACTTTCTCCTTTTCTACTTCTGTCTCTTTGGCAAAGGACTTCTCTTTCAATGCTTCCCTCTCCTTTATAGAAGCCTTTTTCTACTGCGCGACCTTTTCTTTTGTCGTAGCCTTTTCCTTCATAGAGGCCTTCTATGCTTCCTTCTTCTTTACTTTTGATGATGCTATTGTAGCTATTGTTTTCTCTACCTCTCCTTCGAAAACGTTACTGGTTGTTTCTCCTAAAGCAAATGGGTTGAGCCAGTCACTCAACCATTTATTGATGAGCCCCATAATATCATCTTTGGCAACCAAGTATGGCAACTTGTGCCATGTGCCCATGGCATCTTTCTTCACATAGATAGACATATTATGGAAATTTGCCTTGAAATCAACAATATTCGCATATTGGGCATTTAACCTTGGTGATAACCATGGCCACCAGTTTATCACCATCCTCGAACTCCGATTCAAATAGGACCTAAAATATCTTGGTCTCCATAACATGCTCAGGGTCCTTAGTCACCCACATCGAGGTGAATTTTGCGGCCACGCTTAGGTCTGAATCATGCTACGGGAACTGGCTTCCCTCCAACATCCTCCATGCCACTAGCATGGTCAATAGAAGAAACCATATGTATTGGAATGCTTTTCCCTAATCCTAGGCACCTTGAAAATCCTTCAAGAATTCATGACATACATACTCAGCCAAATTATATTGGACTCCTTTGGTGCACTGCGTAGCCAGATATATTACTGGCATCGACACTTCATCTGCACGACACTTCCTCATGATCTTCCTGGCCAATATCTATGCAACTAACTGCACTGCGTCATCTTCTATGGAGCTAATCGTATATTCGCACAACTTCTTCACCAGTTTGAAGTCTCTCTTCATCTAGTCTGCCAACTTATTCTCTGACGGTTTTCCCACAAAATAATCTATAAGGTCCACTCCTTGATAAGGCAACAATGTGATGGGGTGAATCAACATATTTATAATTGGAATGGGCCCTCTCAAGCAAAGGCATCCATCATGAACTAGCATTAATAGATGATGCACACAGACAGTGTCGATGGTATTGTGGCTAAAATGCGGCACCCACAACATATTAAGCAACCTCATGTGCTCAACTCTGGTCACTCACTTCATTGGTTCAAGGTGTGTAACATATGACTACTCATAGTAAAATTTCTTAAGGTATTTGCTCAGTTACAACTGCGGGAACTTCACGAGATCCCCCAAGTCCCAATCCTCTATCTTCAAATACGGGATTCAGGCTAGCAAATTTCCCTCAAAAGGCATGTTCTCTCGCAACAATGGTGTGACGACCATGAATGTTTGCTAGTAACCTTGGAAATGGATTTCCTTGGTGGTATATAAGGCGGTAGCTGATTAATAGACACAACTTCATTTGCATCAATTTCTTCAATCCCCATGGTGAGCTCTTCTTCATCTAAGTCTAGGGGTTCCGTCACCAACTTGGTTCTATCCAGTTTCCTCTTTTGTCTAACCTTCATTGGTTTTTTTCATGGTGATTACCACACTGACGCTTGCTGGGGCTTCTTCTACTTCTTTTATCCTACCGCAGAGGAAGATGGTTTAGGTCTTAATGACCTAGGTGTCGTGGTAGGCAAAGTTGTAGGCACTGGTTGGGTCATCTTAGGGTAGGTTGTAGTCATTCTCTCCAAGAATATTTCACAATTCCAATCAGTTAAATTTTAGAATCCCGGCTATGAAATATTTTCTTGAAGCATTTCCAAATCCTCTACAGAAATACAACAATTCTCTTGGTACAAACTAAAGCACAACAACTCAAGGCAATTTCTCAGGAAGAAAAGTGTTTGAATGTGGAGTGGGATGTTGTATTTATTACCAAATTTGAATTTAAATCCATTTGTTCCCTCCAAATCCTTGTCATTAATGCACTTTTGGCAGCATATTTCCAAAAATATGCTCCTCAAATGCTCCCCCCCCGCTCCATTTAACAGAAAAATCGCCATCCAATCATCCACAGTGCTTTCGACAGTCACTTTTTAGCTAGGTTGCGTGGGACCCACCATTCTAGCACAATTCCATCGTAGATATCCTCTGTCGTCCCTCGATTCATCGTGTAGCACATTTAATTAGCCTGACATAATTTAACGTTGTATGTGCTCCAAACATTTAGGCACTATTTGTTTGGTGTGCACTTCAAAATGTACATAGACCATTCCGCTTCAAAATACCTAGTCAACAAGCCTGTGTTGGGGGGGAGGGGATTTTTAGATGGTTGCTGCTCTTTCAAGAATATGACTTTGAAGTAGTTGTGAAGCTAGAGCGATTAAATTATGGACCTGATCACATCTTGCGGATTAAGAATGGTGATGAGCCTAGAAATCTGGATGAAGGATTACCTGATGCACAACTCTTTACTGTGTGTGTTTGTTGGCTTATTGGGGTTTGACCCAAGTTTGGAGTTAATTAGCCAAACAAATCCCTACACTACTGGCCCTTTCGACATCAACCCATGGTGCACAGACTGAAGTCTCACCTGAAGAAGTATGGGGGAATGCTAGAACCAAGTTTCCACACCCTTGAGATGTCCGAGGGGTCGATTTAGTCCAAATGCGAATACCTTTGTGTAGGTCACTTTGGGCACTATCCTGACCTGTGATACCTTCGCAATTTGTTATAACAGCCTTCGCACAACCCTCTCTAGGGGCTGAGGTGCTTCACACTGCTATAGTAGCGATCTGCACTATTTCCATAAATTACACTACAAATCTTATCTTCTTACACATGTTAGTTAACTTCACCTAAACGTATACTTTATCTCACATTTACTTAATCAACACGATCATATATGTTCGCGCACCATAAAAATAGTGAAAATTCAATTCATACCCAATATAACCAAAGCATAAAAAAAGGGAATAGACACATAGAATTGATGTGAAATTTCTCTTTACTAATGCTTCAATGGTTACAGACTTGACTTGCCCTGCGCACTCATCTATAGGGGTCCGTGCACTCAGCTGCGGACTACTAGGCCTCTATGCACTCATCTGCACAGGTCCACTCACTCATCTATGGACTACTAGGCCTCTGTGCACTGAGTTGTAGAGCATTCTCCCACTCTATGACCCAAATACTTGACTCCACACTTCAGAAAAGACTCAATTCTTCATCATTCCTCCATTGATTTTGTTGGAAATAATACTGAGAGGGGGGGTGAATCAATATTATCACATTAATAAAACTTTTTCATTTCCAAACTCTGATTCATATATGTTACTTCCACAACTTCTTATGATTAAGTTAATTGATCTTCAATGAGTGCATTAGAACATTATCAACCATATTATCAGTTAACAGATGCAGTAACATAGAATAGATCATCACACATAAGGCACACACATGAACACCATGATATAAGGTGGAAACCCAATGCGGGAGAAAACCACCTGCTGCAAGTCATCTCAATCTTCTTCTTAATAAGAAAATCCTTTTACAATATTTGTACTGGTGCAGTCTTATACCAGTACGGGAGCTACAACCCCCTTTGCTCTTGTACTAGCCGATCCATTTACTAGTATGCAGGCTGCTACATGCTACAATGCTCCAAAGATTCCCCTTTGCTTTTGTACTAGCTTAAGTACTAGTACGTAGGCGCCGGCATACAATCTTCTCTCCTCCAGGTACCACGTTTCATCAATTTTCATACTGGATACATTGAAGCACAACACATAATCTGAAAGGCCACGTTTCATCCAATTTTCATATTCACCTTCTGTGGCGCCACGCAACTCCGCAGCTGCGCCTTCGGTGGCACCTCTGTGGCGTCTCCTGTGGCGCCTCCACATTGCGCCTTCTGTGGCGTCTCCGCACTGTGCCTTCTGTGGCGCCTTTGTGGCGTCTCCGTACTGCGCCTTCTGTGGCGCCTTTGCACTGCGCCTTCTGTGGCGCCTTCGTACTACGCCTTCTATGGCGCCTCCGCACTGTGCCTTCTGTGGCGCCTCTATGGCGTCTCCGTATTGCGCCTTCTGTGGCGCCTCTGTGGCATCTCTGCACTGCGCCTTCTGTGGCGCCTCTATGGCATCTCCGCACTGCGCCTTCTATGGCACCTTCGCACTGCGCCTTCTGTGGCACCTCTGTGGCGTCTCCACACTACGCCTTCTGTGGCATCTCCGCACTGCGCCTTTTGTGGCGTCTCCGCACTGCGCCTTCTATGGCGCCTTCGTACTGCGCCTTCTGTGGTGCCTCCGCACTGCGCCTTCTGTGGCGTCTCCGCACTGCGCCTTCTATGGCGCCTCTGTGGCGTCTCCACACTGCGCCTTTTGTGGCGCCTCTGTGGCATCTCCACACTGCGCCTTCTGTGGCGCCTTCGCACTGCACCTTCTGTGGCGCCTCCGCACTGTGCCTTCTGTGGTGCCTCCGTACCTCCGCCTTATTTAGATCTAGACATTACTCCAAGAGATCATAGTATTTCAGATCTAGCTCTCATAAGATGTTCAACCCAAAACATGCTCAAGCTAAATGATCTCCTTTGCTTTATATAGGCAAGCTCTTCCTCAAATCATGGATCACGGGGCTCAATAATAATAATAATATAAAACAATACCATGGGCCAAAAACACAATTCCGTCGGCTAAATACCAAGAGTTAAACATAAGAAATCCCACGTGTGCTTTTCTCTGCCTTGAAGTAAGTGAACTGGGGGTACGCACCTCCTGAATGGGATAACTGCGGGTATGTACACACTTTATATAACATCGGCCTGCGTGTACGCACCTTCTGTAAGGTGTACCTGCGTACCCCTTATTTTCTTCAATATTTGATAGCTGATCATCAATCTCTGCTGCTGACTTGAAGTACTGTGATCTATCACCTGAATGGGTTGCCATCAAGGACAACACTTTAGCCATAATGCCAACAATATCCCCCTTTGGACTTGATGGCAAAGCTTACTTGTGAACTGTCATCTCATCCCTTTTTGCTATCTGGTAACCCATTCACTCTGTCACATCTGATATTTCTTCCGTAGATTCATCTGAATGTATACAAGTGAGATGATCTTCTATGAGAGGGTTGCCATCAAGTACAACACATGCATCATAATGCCAACAATCTCCCCCTTTGGACTTGATGGCAACAACACCGAATCGCTCTCCCCCTTTGACATCAAGGGAAAAGGGTTATGCTCCCCCTAAGAACATGCTCTCCTTGACTATAAACTAGATCTGCTGAAGTCTCTGAATGAACTCCCCCTTTGTATATGCCATGGTGCTCCAATCTGATAATGCTCTTTCTGAGAACAAGCTGAGATGTCTGCTCTGCTATATAGTGTTGTTCATGCTCAAGCTCCCCCTGACTGTAAAAAGATGTTCTACAAGAAGAACATGACTCTATATATCATAAATGACCTTCCTATCACCAAAAGTCTCAATACATACATCCATCACCCATCATAATGGTGATACACCAAAAGTTTACATATGATAACATCATTCATCCTAGGCATAGTGGGGAAACCAACATAGGCCGTTACTTGACCTGAAGAGATCTCATCGAATGACTACAAGTGAGATGATCTTCTATGAGAGGGTTGCCATCAAGTACAACACATGCATCATAATGCCAACACATTTCTCCTTTTACAACATAGAGCCTTGCTCTATTTATAGATATTTAAAGCCAATATTACATTAAAAAAATTAAGGGCAGAAAAGCCTATGACTCATGTACAAAATTCACGCTCCGCGCCCAAAAAATGCGGAGTCTTTACATTGGATTTACATATTTTGACCAAAATCTGGGATTTTAGCCCCAAATTTCCCTTGGGGGATCCTGTGCCCAACAATGTTGCAGATGAACACTTTGCAGACATAATCTAGTTCTTGTCTATGGGTACAACTCCTGAAGGGTTTACAAAAGAACAAAAGAAATAATTGGTGGCCAGGGCAACTAATTTTTTTGTTATTGTAGAACACTTATATAAAATGGGATCGAATGAAGTACAGTGTAGGTATGTCCTAGACTATGAACGACAAAGTATCCTCACTGGATCACATGGAGGAGTTGTAGGAGGACATTATGGGGGAAGAGAAACTATGCAGAAGATCCTATGAGTAGGACTATGGTGGCCCACTGTGCATAAGGATTCCAAGGATTATTGCAGGGCATGTGATGTCTATCCAAGAATGGGGAGGCCATCGCAAAGGGATGAATTGCCTCTAAACCTACCAGTGTCATTGCAGGAATTTGATATGTGGGCAATATACTTCATGGGACCAATTCAGTTGCTCATAAAAATTATAGGGGCAAGATACATCATTACAACAACCAAATATTTGACCAAGTTGGTTGAGGCATAACACGTAAGGGATTTTAGCATGGCCACCGCTGTGAAGTTCATTTTTGAATACATTTTGTCTCGGTTTGGCTGCCCTAAAATTTTGATGAGCCATAAGGGTTCACACTTCCTGAACGAAACAATTTCTGTCTCGCTTGAAGAATTCCAAATGTATCATCAGAAAATTATGCCGTATTATCCTCAAGCGAATGGGACAGTGGAATCCTTCAACAAAATCCTGGAGAATGCTTTAACAAATATTTGTAATGCAAATCAGAATGATCAAGATGTGCGTATACCAGCTGTTCTGTGGGTGTATAGAACCACCTGTAAAAAGTTGATTGGACAGACACCGTTTATATTGGATTATGGACAAGAAGTTGTGATGTTGATGGAGTACATTGTACCAAGTTTACAGGTGTTGGGTACCTATACCAATAGGTTTCATATTTCATGATCGGATATCAAAGGTCCAAATATGCTCTGCTTTGATAATGCAAAGATCCCATATTTCCTTAAGAAAACAATGTCTGTATCAGTCTTGATAAGAGCTCAATTTTGATGGGTGGTCCAACAGTCTAATCTGGATCATGCCATGTTTTCAATTTATGTTGTAGAATAGAGAATGAAATCTGTCCAAACTGTCTAATCTTGGCAGATCAGTAGCTAGGTAGAGAAGCTAAGGTTCCCAACTGCTTAATCTGGGACCTTGGAAGGAATAAGGGTTGTATTAGATAGGAAAGGAAAGCAAAAAAGCCAATGAAAAGAAAAGGCATTCAAAAGGGTTTGCAAGTCCAAGTGCACCCTCCAAGAAGGAACAAAAAATGTTAGGAGAAATAGTTGGGTAGGTAGATGGGGTTGCAGAAGGGGTGTCTCTTTCAAAATCAAAGTTGCTGAAACATCTACAGGAAGAGCAGCACTCTGAAGCATGACTAACTCCCTTGTTTCTCATTTGTATATAACTCATCGCTAACACCCTTTCCCCAAGTTGCACAAAGCATAGAAATTCAAATGTTTTACATTCTTATGGTCTTCAAAAGCCACATTTCTTGTGCAAAAATCTTTTCATTTTGATCTACTCTTGAATTCAAGTTCTTTTCAAAGAAAACTTGGTTGAACTAGCCCTCACTCATATGTTCCCTCCACATTAACAACTAACTCTACTATTTAGCTCCTTATACCCCTTTATCCCTAGTATTATAAACACCATGGTGTATAAACCCCACAATGCATAAATATCCCCTCCTTGGCACTATAGCCATAATATTCTCTCCCTGGGACTTGATTTGACATCTGGTCAAAGTCAAGAACCCATGTTCCACCTTTGCTCCACCTCAAACCAGTTTCCCTACCCAAAAGTTCCATTTAGCCTTGAAAAACCTTGAAAAGCATTTAAAAAACCCATAAAAATCACCAAAGGGCGGAAAACATTATAAAATCATCCTTCCCCTGCCTTATCCTAAGGTCGGGGGGTTATTTGCCCTTTTATATTTCATAAAACCTGTTTAACCCCATTTCCTATAGTTTCCGCCTTCATAAAAGGTTTACACCCGAACTTTATGAAAAACCATCGAATTGCTTATATTTCTAAAGTTGGCGGACCAAAATATTTTGGTAAGAAAACCATGAAAAATCCACCAAAAGGAACAATTAACGCGTGGAGGGTCCTGCGTCCACGTCTGCAAAGGAAAAATCATTGTTTATTGCCCGCCCAGGAGCAGTACAGATCGTGCAGATTGCCTGCCCGATGACCGTCATATGGCGCCGAATCCAGATCTACGGCGGACGTTTATCTCGGGCAATCCCGACGTCCGCAGATTAACCAAAGGAGGTGGTACAGTTCGCGCAAGTTGGGCGCCCGACAACCGTTGGATCACGCGCCTCCAGATCCACGGCCTATATGAATATCGGAAGGCCCTACGTGTCTGACAGATACCTTCCGATATCTGTCAGATGCTTGCGTCAGGCCAGCATCACACCAGGGACACATGTCACTCCCTGATTGCATTGGAGCAACGCCTGACAATCCGTTCATTGTACAGGGCCGGTTCCGATATTGCGACACCTGTCCTGCCCACGTCCGCGCCATGCTGCCATGCACGTCATCGCCACATCTGCTCACCTCATCCCTCATTCGCCCACCTGGCCACCACCTCATCACCCCCGTGGACTTGTCATTGACCGCCACGTCACTCGATGACGTCATGCTGACGTCACCCAACCCGGTCCCCCATGATGACGTCATGCTGACGTCATCCAAAAAGTGCGCCAATAAAGCCAAAAAAGCCATATTTTCGCCATTTTTCGCGATTTTTTCATATTTTTCGGAAAATTACTGTTAAGCTACCTGCATGCAATTCATGACGCTTGCGCCACCAGTCAGCCTGCAACCAATTTCAAAGCACCCAGCGCGCAAACCCAGCTGCATTGTTCGGTCCAGGCCATTGTCTAACAGGTATTTGAGCCTCGTCCTCCTGTGAACTGGCTTTTCTCAAAGTTTCTTATAAAAACCACCATAAAAGCCATTAATTTGTAAAATTCACCGATAAACCAACTGTGTTTTACCCTATTCGACCATTTAAAAGTAAAACATAGCGTCGGAGACCTCGAATTGACTGCAAATCCTGTTAAAAAACCTACCCTGTTCGCGCAACCGTGGACTCCTGCATAACTCCCAAACTGATAAGGGAGGTCTTTCTGCTGCTGAAAACCCTCCTCAAAAGGCCCATCATTGTTATCTTTGACTGTACACCAACTCTGTTAAACCTGGTTCCTATCAATTTCACTATTTCAAGCGGCGTTTCAGAGATTATTTGTATAAAACATGGAGACACCTGAAGTCCTTAATGTCACTCCTCTGAATGCTCCTCAGAGAGAGCTAGACTGGCAGGATCTGGCAGACCTGGATTATCAGATCTCAGAAGACTCCAGAGAAGGATGCACCCCTCATATTCGCCTGCTAAATGAGTTTAGGGCTAGGCACAGAGATGGAACAGATATCCTAGGCATCTGGGAGTCTGCCCTGCCAACTTTTAAAATGCCTCTAGTCAGACAATTCCCTGATCTCATCTATCTATGTGCC